>JAHIAM010003449.1:0-92674 GCA_021605205.1 Aegilops longissima | reverse complement strand
CATCTTAATTTTTGAGAAAACAACCTTAATGGACCACCGACATTGCGCCTGCCATGGGCAAACTTGCATGATCTCCGATGCTTTTTGTACCCTTTTTCTTCAGATCAAGTTGAAATTTGTTCTTAGCTTCAGGTGTTCTTCGTCATCTTTCTACTTGCAAAAGGTAATCAGTTTGTGCAACTTGATGCTATTAGTTGGTCTGCTTGGGAGAAGGCCACCGTCCCGGCTGTTGACGGGAAGGTTGGGACTTTGAGAGCCCATGGTGCTTGCCCACTTGGTTCTCGGCTACAAACACAAGACCACAAGGATACGAGAGGCACTACAGTTCAAGTCGCCCCAATAACCTGCGCCGGCTTGGCACGCGCAAGTTAGTGGAGTGTCAATGCGCTATTTACTGCAGCTGAGGTACTATGTGAACGGCAGTCGGCTGGTGTCGCGTGTGCGGCAACAGAGAGAGGAGCTGCGGAAGTTCGACTAGAGACGCAATGGTAGGGCACACGCGATGGATGGAGACCAGGCCTACCGCGCGGCAAGGGGGAAGCTACGCCATGGGCCAAAGGTGCTTTTGGAGACGAGGCACTACAGTCTCGGACCGGCGGAGTCATGTGCGTGAAGGTGCCGCACCTTCTGTCGGAGGTGGCTCGTCGGCTCCCTGATTGTGGAGGCGCGCCGGCGGGTTGGGCGGAGCCACGCCGGGCGGCGAGATGCAGCGATGGCGCGCTGAAGGGTGGAGGCGCGGGGTGGCGAGATGCGTGAGGCGGCGGAGGCGATCTTGGATGGAGAGAGGCGCCCGAGGCGACGGCGGCGAGGCATGTCGGCGAATGGGGGCCGGGCGGTGGGAGGCGCGCCAGGCCGGGCTGGGCGACGGCGGCGTAGAGGCGCCGGATCAAGGGAGAGGGAGGCGCCATGGTGGATCCAGGTAGGGATCGGGCAGGTTGGGGACGAGCGGTGGTGGGATGGCATTTTTTCTTTTTTGCAGCTGGGAGTTCGGAAGAACCCGAACGCTCCTATATAGGTGCGCCATGATCCAAATAGATCCTGGATCAGAATAGTGTTACTATATATATATATATATATATATATATATATATATATATATATATATATATATATATATATATATATATATATATATATATATATACACACATCCTACCACCTAGGGGTAGTTACCCACATGTCCCATATACTATCATGTGGTAGTATATATACTACTTTATCATCGAAAGTATGTTCATATACTATATATAAGATACTTCAAAGCGAGTGACATGAAAAAATTGCAAGTTGGCCCATGGTTTTATTATATTTGTGAAATAGTATATATTTACACGTGAAAAGAATTTACTCAAAATACGATACATACTAACCAAAAAGTAGTATATATACTACCTAATCATTTTCTTATATACTACATTATACGATATATACTCTCCAATTTGATAGATACTACATACAACATACAAAATGCAAGTGGTGGTAACTACCACCACTTGTAGGAAACATTTGTCCTATATATATATATATATATATATATATATATATATATATATATATATATATATATATATATATATATATATATATATATATATATATATATATATATATATATATATATATAGGATGGGTCTATTCTAATAACACCCCTTAAGACCTTATTCTAATAACACTTCCGCCTTATTCTGATAACACGCCGAAGCTTAACCAACCCCACCCCACCCACCTGCAGCCCACTTCCTCCCATGCAGCAAGACTCCTGCCCCCACCACTTCCTTTCTCCTCTCCACCTCCTAACATGCCCGACGCACCTCCCGCGCCCTCACCACCAACGCCTCCTTCAACCGCTGGTGCGACCCCATCTACCTCCTCCCATGGCCACCACGTCCCCGACCTCCTCCCATGGCCACCGCGCCCCCGACCCCTCCCACGGACGGCGCGCATCCACCCACCTCCCATGGTCGGCGCTACCCAACCAACGGTTATCCCCCGCGGCCACGGTGGAATCCGGCCGCCACCGGCGACCGGCGAGGCCTCCACCACCGGATCCGGCCGCCATGGCCACCGGTGCAGCTGCAGGCCGATGGATCCGGCCGTGACCCACCACCTCGCTCTCTACCATGTCCCGTAGCCACGGCGCTGCCCCTTCCTTTTCCTTCTCCGGCGAGGGATCTCGAGTGGCTGCAGCAGTCAGGTCGAGTTCCGTTGGGATCCACTTGTGCTGGACGGCCGGACATGGGAGGCGAGTCGCCGGACGACCGGAGTAGCACTGGAGGGATCTGAAGCAGCGACCAGCCACCGCACCCCAGCCCCGTGCAGCTCGGTTGCCACCCCCCTTGCAGCTCGATTGCCACGGCCGGCCTCCAAAGCCTCCTCCCCAACCCAGACACTGGACTGTGTCGCCCCGCCATCCCGCGACGCACACGAGATACAACGCCCCAGGGTCGTCTCTCCTTCCGCCGGCGAAGGTCGCGGCAGTGCACTCCTCCGTCTCCCAAGACTCCATCGCTGACTCAACCCTAGAGCACCACCGCCGACGGTAACCCTATCTGTTCCTCGCCATCATTCTCTGACCCTCTCTTCTCCCTTCTCTCCTAATGCCGAACAAGTCACTTCAACCCTCAGTGCAGTGCACATCGCCGGGCGGTGCAGTCCCTGGCACCGGGAGAACGACGAGCTACTCCGGCGTCACGGAATGCAGTACTTTGGCGCACCAATGTGCGGTCCGCAGTATGAGTCAGTTCAGTCCAATTGTGTTGCGCGTGCAGTGCTCTTGCTTGACTCTGATGTTTGTGAATCAGTTCGTCATTTCTATATGGATGCATTTTGTTCTCTCTGATTTTTTTCTATGTAGTGAAAATTGCATACTTGACTATGAAGTGGGATGCAAACAGTTCAGTCTCACTCTGTTGGTTGCTCCATATATTAAAAAAGCTCACTTGAGACGTGTGGATCTGTTTGTAAATCTAACCTTGTGCAATTTTGAACGAACTGTATTGTAATTGATTCCGAAAAGTAGTCCATTTGGTTCACTATTTTCTACGTTTTTACATATCAAAAAGGTTTCTGCAGTAAAAATGTCACATTGTTTATGGTTCACTCCGTGACATAGTATTTGTCTGTGCGCATGAAGTGAGCCAACCTTTTCCTTTTCTCTCCATAGAAAATTTGATGCAGCTTACTTGCATTTACCACGTTGTCAAAAGAAGCTAAAAACGACAAAACAATTATGTAGTACACTTCGATATATGATGTCGTTCACTTGCCACTCTCATTCATAAAAAAAAGATGAAAAAAAAGACAACAAAAACTCGTGTAAGAAAGTTTACGTCCGACAAAAGAAATTAGGCAGCTCGCTTGCCCGTCCGATGTAGTGCAGTTTTCATTCTGAAGCAGTGCGGTCGGCCGTATGATGTTGTTCATCCCGAAAGTGCAAAACAATTGTTACGGAAGCGAAAAAAAGTAATGCGGTTCACTTCTTGATAGTGTTGTGGTTCATTTACACCCGATGTGAAGTGCACTCTATTTTCTCGTCCTTGAAAAAATTACGTTTGAAAAAGAAACCATGCAGTTCTCTTACACATCTGATGCAGTGCGGTTTTTAGTCGGATGAAGTACTCACGTCGATTTGGGTATCACGAAAAACAGAGTGTCCGCATTTCGGTAAAATTGAAATTCCTCTTAAACCGTAAAGAATTACAGAGAGTATTCTACATGAAAAAGTTGCGGCTCATCGATATGTTTCCAACGGCATATCGTTTGAATCATTCCGATCAGCGGTTTGTAAAAAAATTGCGAAAAACGGCCGCTGCCACTCGTCGTCTGCCACATGATTTTCAAAATTAACTTAAAACCATAAGGAATCTAAAAAACATTTCAACATATGAAAGTTGTGCCTCGTCCATAGCTTTTCAATGGTATATTACACGCCTTATTTCGACAAACAGTTAAAAAACTGGAGCGAAAATAGTACCGAAAATTTGAAAAAAAAATTGAAAACCAGAATTCCGCGATTTAGTAAATTTGAAACTGCTCTTAAACCATAATGAATTAGAGAAAACAATAGTTATGAAAAAGATGTGCCTCGATGATATCTATCCAACGGTGTATCATTTGCCTCATTCCGACGAGCGATTTAGAAAAAACGCGAAGAAACTGCTCTTAGACCGCGGGGAATCTTGAAAAGTGTTCAACATGGCGAAGTTGCGCCTCATCCGTAGCTTTCCAACGGTATTACACGCCTCGTTCCGATAAATAGTTAGAAAATTAAAGCGAAAACAGTACCGAAAAAACACTACGCGCAGTTTTTTCCGACACGAAGTGCACTAATCTGTGTAATGCAGTGCTCTTGCTAAAGAAAGTGCAGTGCCGTCGCGTTGAGCATGCAGTGCGGAAGTGTTATCAGAATAACTATTCTGATAATATTATCAGAATAGACGGGCTGTATATATTGAAGGAAATATTCCCTAGAGGCAATAATAAAGTTGTTATTTATATTTCCTTATATCATGATAAATGATTATTATTCATGCTATAATTGTATTAACCGGAAACTTAGTACCTGTGTGAATACATAGACAAACAGAGTGTCCCTAGTATGCCTCTACTTTACTAGCTCGTTAATCAAAGATGGTTAAGTCTCATGACCATAGACATGTGTTGTCATTTGATGAACGAGATCACATCATTAGAGAATAATGTGATGGACAAGACCCATCCGTTAGCTTAGCATAAATGATTGTTTAGTTTTATTGCTATTGCTTTCTTCATGACTTATACATGTTCCTCTGACTATGAGATTATGCAACTCCCAAATACCGGAGGAACACCTTGTGTGCTATCAAAGTCACAACGTATCTGGGTGATTATAAAGATGCTCTACAGGTGTCTCCGATGGTGTTTGTTGAGTTGGCATAGATCGAGATTAGGATTTGTCACTCCGTGTTTCGGAGAGGTATCTCTGGGCCCTCTCGGTAATGCTCATCACTATAAGCCTTGCAAGCAATGTGTCTAATGAGTTAGTCACGGGATGATGCATTACAGAACGAGTAAAGATACTTGCCAGCAACGAGATTGAACTAGGTATGGTGATACAGACGATCGAATCTCGGGCAAGTAACATACCGATGACAAAGGGAACAACGTATGTTGTTATGCAGTTTGACCGATAAAGATCTTCATAGAATATGTAGGAGCCAATATGAGCATCCAGGTTCCGCTATTGGTTATTGACCGGAGATGTGTCTCGGTCATGTCTACATAGTTCTCGAACCCGTAGGGTCCACACGTTTAACGTTCAATGACGATTTGTATTATGAGTTATGTGATTTGATGACCGGAGTTTGTTCGGAGTCCCGGCTGAGATCACGGACATGACGAGGAGTCTAGAAATGGTCGAGACATAAAGAATGATATATTGGACGATGTTATTCGGACACTGGATGCGTTTCGAGAGGTACCAGATAATTATCGGAGTGCCGGAGGGTTATCGGAACCCCCCGGGGGAACTAATGGGCCATGATGGGCCTTAGTGGGGAGAGAGAAGGGCCACAAGGGGGCTGTCCGCGCCCCCCCCCCCTTGGGTCCGAATTGGACTAGGGGAAGGGGCGGTGCCTGATACGTCCATTTTGCATCATGCTTTTATACCGATATTTATCGCATTATGGGCTGTTATTTCACATTATGTCACAATACTTTTGGCTATTCTCTTTTATTTTACAAGGTTTACATGAAGAGGAGAATGCGGCAAATGGAATTTCAATGGAAAAGGAGCAAATATTGAGACCTATTCTGCAACTCCAAAAGTCCTGAAACTCCATGGAATATCTTAAAATAAATAAAGAAAAATCATCGCCAACGATGAAGGCCGAGGGCCCACACCCTGCTCACGAGGGTGGGGGCGCCCCTAGGCGCCCTCTACCTCGTGGGCCCCCGGTGGCTCTCCGACGCCCATCTTCTCCTATATGAAGTATTTCACAATAAAAACATTAAGCAACCTTTCGGGACGAGACTCACGCCACGAGGCGGAACCTCATGGAACCAATCTAGGGCTCCGGCAGAGCTGTTCTGCTGGGACACTTCCCGGAGGGGGAAATCATCGCCATCACCATCACCAACGCTCCTCTCATCGGGAGAGGGCAATCTCCATCAACATCTTCACCAGCACCATCTCATCTCCAAACCCTAGTTCATCTCTTGTATCCAATTCTTGTCTCCAAGTCCGGATTGGTGCTAGTAGGTTGCTAGTAGTGTTGATTACTCCTTGTAGTTGATGCTAGTTGGTTTATTTGGTGGAAGATCATATGTTCAGATCCTTTATGCATACTATTACCCCTCTGATTATGAACATGAATATGCTTTGTGAGTAGTTACGTTTGTTCCTGAGGACAAGGGAGAAGTCTTGCTATTAGTAGTCATGTGAATTTGGTATTCGTTCGATATTTTGATGACATGTATGTTGTTTAGCCTCTAGTGGTGTTATGTGAACGTCGACTACATAACACTTCACCATTATTTGGGCCTAGAGGAAGGCATTGGGAAGTAATAAGTAGATGATGGGTTGCTAGAGTGATGAAGCTTAAACCCTAGTTTATGCGTTGTTTCGTAAGGGGCTGATTTGGATCCATATGTTTCATGCTATGGTTAGGTTTACCTTAATACTTTTGTTGTAGTTGCGGATGCTTGCAATAGAGGTTAATCATAAGTGGGATGATTGTTCAAGTAAGAACAGCACCCAAGCACCGGTCCACCCACATATCAAATTATCAAAGTACCGAACGCGAACCATATGAACGTGATGAAAACTGGCTTGACGATATTCCCATGTGTCCTCGGGAGCGCTTTTCCTATTATAAGAGTTTGTCCAGGCTTGTCCTTTGCTACAAAATGGATTGGGCCACCTTGCTGCACTTTATTTACTCTTGTTACTTGTTGCTCGTTACAATTTATCTTATCACAAAACTATCTGTTACCACTTATTTCAAGATTTGCAGAGAATACCTTGCTGAAAACCGCTTATCATTTCCTTCGCTCCTCGTTGGGTTCGACACTCTTACTTATCGAAAGGACTACGATAGATCCCCTATACTTGTGGGTCATCAAGACTCTTTTCTGGCGCCGCGTCGGGAGTGTAGCTCCTTTGGTAGGTGGAATTTGGTAAGGAAAAATTTATATAGTGTGCTGAAATTTCATCGTCACTTGTTACTATGGAAAGTAATTCTCGAGGGGCTTGTTCGGGTATCTTCACCCTGTCCAAGAGAGCAAAGAGTTTCTCCTCAACCTACTGAACCTATTGAAAATGAAACTCCTTTTGAATTTCCTTCGGTATGATGGAAAACTGCTAGCTAATCCTTTTACGGAGATGGAACAAAGCATCCCGATGAGCACTTACTATATGTGGATGAAGTTTGTGGATTATTTAAGCTTGCGGGTATACCCGATGATGTTGCTAAGAAGAAGGTCTTCCCTTTATATTTGAAGGGAGACGCATTGACATGGTATAGGCTATGTGATGATATGAGATCATGGAACTACAAAAGATTGAAATTGGAATTTCATCAAAAGTATTACCCTATGCATCTTGTTCACCGTGATCGCAATTATATATATAATTTTTGGCCTCGCGAGAAGAAAGCATCGCTCAAGCTTGGGGGAGGCTTAGATCAATGTTATATTCATGCCCCAATCATGAGCTCCCAAGAGAAATAATTATTCAAAGTTTTTATGCTCGACTTTCTGATAACAATCGCACCATGCTCGATACTTCTTGTGATGGCTCTTTTATGATGAAGACTATTGAATTTAAATGGAATTTATTGGATAGAATTAAACGCAACTCTGAAGATTGGGACCTCGACGAAGGTAAGGAGTCAGGTATGACACCTAAGTTTGATTGTGTTAAATCTTTTATGGATACCGATATTTTCCGTAAGTTTAGCACTAAATATGGACTTGACTCTGAGATAGTAGCTTCTTTCTATGAATCTTTTGCTACTTATGTTGATCTCCCCAAGGAGAAGTGGTTTAAATATCATCCTCCCATAGAAGTAAAAGTAGCTGCACCTATTAAAGTTGAAGAAAAGATTGTCACTTATAATGATCCAATTGTTCCTACCTCTTATGTTGAGAAACCACCTTTCCCTGTTAGAATAAAAGATCATGCTAAAGCTTCAACTGTGGTTCGTAAGAGCAATATTAGAACTTATACACCTCCTGAGCAAGTCAAAGTAGAACCTAATATTGCTATTGTTAAAGATCTCTTGTCTGATAATATTGATGGGCATGTTATTCAATTCTGTGGTGAATCTGCTAGAATTGCTAAACCTTATGCTAAAGATAAACATAGACCTGTGGTAGGCGTGCCTGTTATTTCTGTTCAAATAGGATATCATTGTTATCATGGCTTATGTGATATGGGTGCTAGTGCTAGTGTTATACCTTATGATTTATATAAAGAAATTAAGTATGAAATTGCACCTGCTGAGTTAGAAGATATTGATGTTACAATTAAACTTGCCAATAGAGATACTATATCTGCAATGGGAATTGTTAGAGATGTTGAAAGTCTTGTGTGGGAAAACTAAATATCCTGTTGATTTTCTTGTTCTAAGTTCCCCACAAGATAGCTTTTGTCCCATTATATTTGGTAGACCCTTCTTGAATATTGTTAATGCAAAGATAGATTGCGAACAGAATGTTGTTACTATTGGCTTGGATGATATGATTCATGAGTTTAATTTCTCTAAATTTATTAAACAACATCGTGAGGAAGAATTGCCTAGTAAGGATGAAATTATCGGTCTTGCTCCTATTGCCGTACCTCCTAGTGATCCTTTAGAACACTATTTGCTAGACCATGAAAATGATATGTTCATGAATGAAAGAAGGGAAATAGATGAAGTATTATTTAAACAGGAACCTATTCTGCAACACAATTTGCCTGTTGAAATCCTAGGGGATCCCCCTCCACCCAAGGGTGATCCCGTGTTTGAGCTTAAACCGTTGCCTGATAATCTTAAATATGCTTATCTTGATGAAAAGAAAATATATCCTGTTATTATTAGTGCTAACCTTTCAGAGCATGAAGAAGAAAGATTATTGAAAACTCTGAAGAAGCACCATGCCGCTATTTGATATACTCTTGATGATCTTAAGGGCATTAGTCCCACTTTATGTCAACATAAAATAAATTTGGAAGCGGATGTCAAACCAATTCGTGATCCTCAACGACGTTTGAATCCCAAAATGAAATAAGTGGTAAGAAAAGAAATACTCAAGCTTCTGGAGGCAGGTATAATTTATCCCGTTGCTAATAGTCAGTGGGTAAGTCCTGTCCATTGTGTCCCTAAGAAGGGAGGTATTACTGTTGTCCCTAATGATAAAGATGAATTGATTCCGCAAAGAATTATTACAGGTTATAGGATGGTAATTGATTTCCGCAAATTAAATAAGGCTACTAAGAAAGATCATTACCCCTTGCCATTTATTGATCAAATGCTAGAAAGATTATGCAAACATACACATTATTGCTTTCTAGATGGTTATTCTGGTTTCTCACAAATACATGTGTCGGCTAAAGATCAATCAAAGACTACTTTTACATGCCCTTTTGGTACTTTTTCTTATAGACGTATGCCTGTTGGTTTATGTAATGCACCTGCTACCTTTCAAAGATGCATGATGGCTATATTCTCTGACTTTTGTGAAAAGATTTGTGAGGTTTTCATGGATGATTTTTCCGTCTATGGTTCCTCTTTTGATGATTGCTTGAGCAATCTTGATCGAGTTTTGTAGAGATGTGAAGAAACTAATCTTGTCTTGAATTGGGAAAAGTGCCACTTTATGGTTAATGAAAGTATTTTCCTGGGGCACAAAGCTTCTGAAAGAGGTATTGAGGTTGATAAAGCCAAGGTTGATGCTATTGAAAAGATGCCATGTCCCAAGGACATCAAAGGTATAAGAAGTTTCCTTGGTCATGCCGGATTTTATAGGAGGTTCATTAAGGACTTCTCAAAATTTCTCGCCTCTCGACTAATTTATTACAAAAGATGTACCATTTTTCTTTGATGATGATTGTGTAGAAGCATTTGAAATACTTAAGAAAGCATTAGTCTCGCACTGTTGTTCAGCCACCGATTGAATTTACCTTTTGAAATTATGTGTGATGCTAGTGATTATGTCTGTAGGTGTTGTTCTAGGGCAAAGAGTTGATAAGAAATTAAATGTTATCCATTATGCTAGTAAGACTCTAGACAACGCTCAAAGAAATTATGCTACTACCGAAAAGGAACTTTTAGCAGTTGTATTTGATTGTGATAAATTTAGACCCTATATTGTTGATTCTAAAGTGACTATTCACACTGATCATGCTGCTATTAAATATCTTATGGAAAAGAAAGATGCAAAACCTAGACTTATTAGATGGGTTCTCTTGCTGCAAGAATTTGATTTGCATATTGTTGATAGAAAAGGAGCTGAGAACCCCGTTGCAGACAACTTATCTAGGTTAGAGAATGTTCTTGATGACCCACTACCTATTGATGATAGCTTTCCTGATGAACAATTAAATGTCATAAGCACTTCTCGTAGCACTCCATGGTATGCTGATTATGCTAATTATATTGTTGCTAAATTTATACCACCTAGCTTCACATACCAACAAAAGAAAAAGTTGTTCTATGATTTGCGGCATTACTTTTGGGATGACCCACATCTTTATAAAGAAGGAGTAGATGGTGTTATTAGATGTTGTGTACCTGAGCATGAACAGGAACAGATCCTACGCAAGTGTCACTCCAAAGCTTATGGAGGACACCACGCTGGAGATAGAACTACACATAAGGTATTGCAATCCGGGTTTTATTGGCCCACTCTCTTCAAAGATGCCCGTAAGTTTGTTTTGTCTTGCGATGAATGTCAAAGAATTGGTAATATTAGTAGACATCAAGAAATGCCGATGAATTATTCACTTGTTATTGAACCATTTGATGTTTGGGGCTTTGATTATATGGGACCTTTTCCTGCCTCTAATGGATATACACATATTTTAGTTGTTGTTGATTACGTTACTAAGTGGGTAGAAGCTATTCCAACTAGTAGTGCTAATCATAACACTTCTATTAAGATGCTTAAGGAAGTTATTTTTCCGAGGTTTGGAGTCCCTAGATATTTAATGGCTGATGGTGGTTTACACTTTATTCATGGTGCTTTCCATAAAATGCTTGCTAAATACGACGTTAATCATAGAATTGCATCTCCTTATCACCCGCGGTCTAGTGGTCAAGTAGAATTGAGTAATAGAGAGCTCAAATTAATTTTGCAAAAGACTGTTAATAGGTCTAGAAAGAATTGGTCCAAGAAACTTGATGATGCATTATGGGCCTATAGAACTGCATATTAAAATCCTATGGGTATGTCTCCGTATAAAATGGTTTATGGAAAAGCATGTCACTTACCTCTCGAACTAGAACATAAGGCATATTGGGCTATTAAAGAACTCAACTATGATTTCAAACTTGCCGGTGAGAAGAGGTTATTTGATATTAGCTCACTTGATGAATGGAGAACCCAAGCTTATGAAAATTCCAAATTGTTTAAACAAAAAGTTAAAAGATGGCATGACAAGAGGATACAAAAGCGTGAGTTTAATGTAGGTGATTATGTATTGCTATACAACTCTCGTTTAAGATTTTTTGTAGGAAAACTTCTCTCTAAATGGGAAGGTCCTACGTTATCGAGGAGGTATATCGTTCTGGTGCCATAAAAATCAATAACTTCGAAGGCACAAATCCGAAGGTGGTAAATGGTCAAAGGATCAAACATTATATCTCAGGTAATCCCATAAATGTTGAAACCAATATTATTGAAACCGAACCCGGAGGAATACATAAGGACACTCTCCGGACTGCTTGCACTCGAAAAGGAATAGGTATGTGGTACGGTAAGTAAACCGACTCCAAAACAATTTCTAAGGCAATATTCGCTTTGGAATATCTAGAAAAATAAAATAATAAGTAGCAGTCCGGGAAGGACACGAGGCCTCCACGAGGTGGAGGCGCGCCTACTCCCCGGCGCGCCCCTACCTCGTGAGCACCCGTGTGCCCTCCGGACTCCGTTTTCTTGCACGATACGATTTTGGTCGGTAAAATTCATTATATATTCTCCCGAAGGTTTTGACTCTCGTATCACGCAAATATTCTTTGTTCTTGTTTCGAGCTGTTGCTGCTGCAGATTAGATCAACATGTCGTCCCAGGATTCGGAAGGAGAAAGCTATGTGGATGATTACCTAGCAAATCCTAAGGTCTATGGAGGCGTGAAGCACGATGGTTGGACTACGGAGGAAGAAGAGGACTATGAACCCTAGGGGAAGGAGTAGACGAGCTCAGATGAAGATGAATCCCCATTACCTCAACCTGGGGACATGCATGTGGAGTTCAAAAAGTCAAGTCTCCCTGATAGGGTAAAGAACCCAAAGATCAAGTTTATCCCTTTTCGTCTCTTGCAGGAAAATAAGCAGGATTTATGCAAAAAGATATTAACCCTGGAGTGGGAGATTGATGATTTGAGGGACCAAAATTCCGTCCTCAAGCGCAAATTAAGGAAGAAGTCTATGCCATCAACTAAGTCAACAACACCATCACCTTCTTCACCAACAAAGGAGACATAATCACATGGGTATGGGCACTCCCCTTGGCAACTGCTAAGCTTGGGGGAGGTGCCCCGGTATCGTATCACCATCACAACTCCTACCTTTACCGCTTTTCTTAGTTCGATCCTTTTAGTAGTATCTTGATTTAGTAGAATAAAGTTTATGGCATGATCTAGTTTTGAGTTTTGCTTTATGATCCCTCTTTGTAATCAAGTCCGTGAGCTATATATATATAATAAAGATTAGTGTTGAGTCAAGGGCTTGATTATTTTACCATGGTCTTGGGTGAATAGAAGAGAAAGAAGAAAAGGAATAAAAAGAAACAAAGAGTTCATATTGATCTTATTGAGAGTAATGACTTCACATAGAAAGAGTATGATGATTAAAAGTTGTTGGGAGTTGGCAAATATAGCTTTGGTCATCGTTGCAATTAATAGGAAGTAATAAGGAAAGAGAGGTTTCACATATAGATATATTATCATTGACATCTTTTATGATTGGGAGCACTCATTAAAATATAACATGCTAAAGAGTTGATGTTGGACAAGGAAGACAACGTGTTGAGTTATGTTTTCTTATATCTGAGATAAAGTACGTTGTCATGGATCCTCTAACATGTTGAGATTGCCTTTCCCCCTCATGCTAGCCAAATTCTCAGCACCAAGTAGAGATACTACTTGTGCTTCCAAATACCCTTAAACCAGTTTAGCCATGAGAGTCCACCATATCTACCTATGGATTGAGTAAGATCCTTCAAGTAAGTTGTCATCGGTGCAAAGCAATAAAAATTGCTCTAAACATGTATGATTGATTGGTGTGGGAGAAATAAGCTTTATACGATCTTGTATGTGGAAGTAATAAAAGCGACGGACTGCATAATAAAGGTTTATATCACAAGGGGCAATATAAAGTGACGTTCTTTCGCATTAAGATTTTGTGCATCCGACCATAAAGGGCATGGCAACCTCTGCTTCCTCTGCGAAGGGCCTATCTTTTATTATTATCCTCTACCTTATGCAAGAGTCACGGTGATCTTCACCTTTCCTTTTCATTTTATCCTTTGGCAAGCCCAGCATGTTGGAAAGAACATGATATATATATATATATATATATATATATATATATATATATATATATATATATATATATATATATATATATATATATATATATATATATATATATATAATTGGATGTAGGGAGCATGAATTATTATTGTTGACATTACCCTTGAGGTAAAAGGTTGTGGGGCAAAACTATAAGCCCCTATCTTTCTCTGTGTCCGATTAAAACTCCGTAACCACAAGTATTGCATGAGTGTTAGCTATTATGAAGGATTAAATGATAGTTGAGTATGTGGACTTGCTTTTAAGCTCTGACATTGACTCTTTCCGATGTTATGATAAATTGCAATTGTTTCAATGACTGAGGTTATAATTTGTTGGTGCTCAATAAGGTTTCTGATTCGTACTTTTGCATTGTGAAAAGATCATCACTTGGACATAAGTAATCATATGACAAAATCTATTTGTGTTGCTGTTATGAGAACAATCATGATGCCTTCATGTCCGTATTTTATTTTTATCGACGCCTCTACCTCTAAACATGAGGACATATTTATTGTTATCGGCTTTTCGCTTGAGGACCAGCGAGGTCTAAGCTTGGGGGAGTTGATACGTCCATTTTGCATCATGCTTTTATATCGATATTTATCGCATTATGGGCTGTTATTTCACATTGTGTCACAATACTTATGGCTATTCTCTTTTATTTTACAAGGTTTACATGAAGAGGGAGAATGCCGACTGCTGGAATTCTGGGCTGGAAAAGGAGCAAATATTGGAGACCTATTCTGCGCAACTCCAAAAGTCCTGAAACTCCACGGAATATCTTAAAATAAATAAAGAAAAATCGTCGCCAACGATGAAGGCCAGGGGGCCCACACCCTGCTCACGAGGGTGGGGGCGTCCCCCCTAGGGCGCGCCCCCCTACCTCGTGGGCCCCCTGGTGGCTCTCCGACGCCCATCTTCTCCTATATGAAGTATTTCGTTAATAAAAAAACATTAAGCAACCTTTCGGGATGAGACTCCGCCGCCACGAGGCGGAACCTTGGCGGAACCAATCTAGGATTCCGGCAGAGCTGTTCTGCCGGGGATACTTCCCTCCGGGAGGGGAAAATCATCGCCATCATCATCACCAACGCTCCTCTCATCTAGAGAGGGCAATCTCCATCAACATCTTCACCAGCACCATCTCATCTCCAAACCCTAGTTCATCTCTTGTATCCAATTCTTGTCTCCATGTCCGGGATTGGTGCTAGTAGGTTGCTAGTAGTGTTGATTACTCCTTGTAGTTGATGCTAGTTGGTTTATTTGGTGGAAGATCATATGTTCAGATCCTTTATGCATATTATTACCCCTCTGATTATGAACATGAATATGCTTTGTGGTTACGTTTGTTCCTGAGGACAAGGGAGAAGTCTTGCTATTAGTAGTCATGTGAATTTGGTATTCGTTCGATATTTTGATGAGATGTATGTTGTCTAGCCTCTACTGGTGTTATGTGAATGTCGACTACATAACACTTCACCATTATTTGGGCCTAGAGGAAGGCATTGGGAAGTAATAAGTAGATGATGGGTTGCTAGAGTGACAGAAGCTTAAACCCTAGTTTATGCGTTGCTTCGTAAGCGGCTGATTTGGATCCATATGTTTCATGCTATGGTTAGGTTTACCTTAATACTTTTGTTGTAGTTGCGGATGCTTGCAATAGAGGATAATCATAAGTCGGATGCTTGTTCAAGTAAGAACATCACCCAAGCACCGGTCCACCCACATATCAAATTATCAAAGTACCGAACGCGAATCATATGAACGTGATGAAAACTGGCTTAACGATATTCCCATGTGTCCTCGGGAGCGCTTTTCCTATTATAAGAGTTTGTCCAAGCTTGTCCTTTGCTACAGAAAGGATTGGGCCACCTTGCTGCACTTTATTTACTCTTGTTACTTGTTGCTCATTATAATTTATCTTATCACAAAACTATCTGTTACCACTTATTTCAGTACTTGCAGAGAATACCTTGCTGAAAACCGCTTATCATTTCCTTCTGCTCCTCATTGGGTTCGACACTCTTACTTATCGAAAGGACTACGATAGATCCCCTATACTTGTGGGCCATCAGTGCCCCCCTTTCCTTCCCTTCTCCCTCTCCCTTCCTTCAGGTGGAATCCTACTAGGACTTGGAGTCCTAGTAGGACTCCTCTCTCCTCACGCGCCCTACAGGGGCCGGCCGGCTTCCCCCTCCCCTCCTTTATATACAGTGGCGGGGGGCACCCTAGAACACACAAGATCAATTTTCTTAGCCGTGTGCGGTGCCCCCCTCCACAGTTACACACCTCCGTCATATCGTCGTAGTGCTTAAGCAAAGCCTTGCGCCGGTAACTTCATCATCACCATCGCCACGCCGTCGTGCTGAGGGAACTCTCCCTCATCCTCAACTGGATCAAGAGATCGAGGGACGTCATCGAGCTAAACGTGTGCTGAACGCGGAGGTGTCGTACGTTCGGTGCTTGGATCGGTTGGATCGCGAAGACGTTTGACTACATCAACCGGGTTACTAAACGCTTTCTCTTTCGGTCTACGAGGGTACGTGGACACACTCTCCCCGCTCGTTGCTATGCATCTCCTAGATAGATCTTGCGTGATCGTAGGTAAATTTTTTGAAATACTGCGTTCCCCAACACACACACACACACACACACACACACACACACACACACACACACACACACACACACACACACACACACACACACACACACACACACACACACACACACACACACACACACACACACACACACACATATATATATATATATATATAAACACTATTCTGATCACGAGATGAGAATAATATTCTGATAACTACCCGACCCGTTCCAGTAGTAGTAATTGAACTTCTGCAAACATTGCCCAAATGGGGCTTGTGATATACCGTTGGAAAGAAGTGGACACGAGTATCATGATCTAAGTTAAATTTTTGGCAAAATTAACAAGGTTGAAGAGCCGTTTTGAAAACCGTTTTTTCTTCATACAAAAAATGTGAAGCATATTTTCAAGCCTATTTCTAAACCGTTTATCGGATTGAGGCAAATAATATGATGTTGGAAAGCTGCTACAAATCCGCTGATTCCACATGTAGAAAATTTTCCCTAATTCCCTATCGTTAAAGAGTAATTTAAAAATCATAGAATTTCGTAAACCGAACAGTTCGAGGCATTTCTAAACGGATAACCCGATTGAGGCAAATGATATGGCGTTGGAAAGCTTATGAAAATACACTTCTTTTTCATGCAAAAAGTTTTGTCTAATTTGGAACGACGTAAGCGTAATTCAGAAACGGTCAAAGTTTTGCCGAGTTCGTATTTTCGAGTTAATTTTTTAACCGTTTGTCGGAATGCAGCAAATGATATGGTGTTGGGAAGCTTGAACAAATGCGAAAATTTTGTGTATATGATGTTTCTCCCATTTCCCTACGGTTTTATTTCAATTTCGAAAATGGATGAAATCGTATTTTGGCCGTAATTTGTGCAAACTTTATCGGAATGGGGTGAATAATATACCCCTGGTAGCTATATAAAACACCAAACTTTTTCGTGTAGAAACTTTTCTCTAATTTCTAGTCATTTTTGAGTAATTTTGAAAATGGCAAGATCATGCGTTATGCCTTCATTGCCAAAACAGAGTCTCCGAAATTGGACTGCGTAAAGAGGTTGAACTTCTGGGGCACTTATGTTTGAATTTCACTCTGTTTTTCATGTGTTGATTTTTGCCAACAACTCAACAACCACTTACCGAAATTGAGCAAATGATATACCGATGGAAAGCTATTGAAAACATGCAACTTCCACGTGCTGATCATTTTTTTCATTTTCGTTCCGGTTTAAGAGATTTGAAACCGTTTATCGGAATGTGGTTTTAACGGTATACATGAAACTTTGAAACCGTTTATCGGAATGTTTATACCGTTGGAAAGCTTATAAATAGGAGCAACTTTTTCTTGTAGACAGATGTTACAAATTGGTTGTCATTTGCAAGCAGTTTTAAAATGACAAAAACAACGTTGCTTTTTTTGCCTTTTTTGAATATGTAAATGTACAACGGACGTCTCGCACTTGAATTTTGAACCGTTCACGGAGGAGCACGTGAACTTCTTCCGACAAACCTTTTAGGCTTTTTATTTTTTATTCTTTTATTCTCATATGAAACATATCCCATGTAGCAGTTGAACTGCTCGCTGTTTTCACTTTGAACTTGTGTCACATATTTTTGGTCGTAATTCCTCACCCTCTTTGTCAGAGTTGCACAAATGATATACTATTAGAAACCTATTGAATAGACGTGACTTTTTTATACGGTTAAACTTTTCTTTTCGAACAACATACACCAATTTTATTTTAACTGTTTATTTTAGAATAAGGATGCTATATGCCCTTTAAAATTTGTTGAATATGAGGAACTCTTTTCATGTAGAGCATTTTAGTTTCAGATTTGTAATGGATTGAGAGGTTTTTTTTTAATCACAAAAAACAACTGTTTGTCAGTGTGTTTAACTTGTAAATACACGATGAACTTCTCTCACAAGAAGTTTTGAACTTTCCCTTGCTGAGAACCTGAACTTCTACAACAAAACTTTCATACTTTGCATTTTTATTCCTTTGAAAACTCAAACCATCCAGTACGTGGACTTCTGGTTGTTTTCAATTGAACTGATCTCTATTTTTTTTGCTCCCTAACTCCTACATTACTCATCGAATTTGAGCAAATGATACCAACAGAAAACTATTGAAAAGCGTACTTTTACAAAATCATGATGTGTTACAAGCATCTTTTTGAACACGCTAAAACTTGTTTTGAACAACATACACCAAACATATTATGTAAATAACGCATATGATATACCATGGGAAAGCTTATGTTTTTTGAAGCAATTTTTCATCTAGAGAAAATTTTCAAATTTGTTGCCATTTATAAGTAGTTTTTAAAATGCCAAAAATGGTATCATTTTTTAACATATGAATCTGAGTTTTTATAAACTTCGTACTTCTCTGTTATTTTAATTTGAAATTCTTATTTCTATTTTTATAGAAGAAAAAAACATTTTTTTAAGAAAACATCAAAAAATTTGAATTAAATTGATTTTTTATAGAAACGAGATGAATCTTACTTTTTGTATGCATCGAGCTACTCGGTATTTTAATTTGAACTTCTTGATTTTTTTAAAATGCCAAAATGCTATTAGTTTTCTTTAACTTGTAAATCCTAGGGTTTAATATACTTTGAACTTCTCTGTTTTATTAATTTGGACTTCACACTTTTTATTTTTAATTAAAGATTTTCTAAATTTTAATAAGCCTAGAGTTTCACTATATATTTCAATTTTTAACTTCATGGTTGATTCTTTAAAAGTAGTAAAATCCAAGATTTTCAAAGAAATATCGAATCACTTCGTTGTTTCAGTTTCAATTACTAGTTATAAAAAACGAGAAAAATCTTTTAAACTTTTTAGTTGTTCCTTTATTTTAAACTAGAAATCTTCTAGTTTTATTCTTTAGTAACAAGAAAAATCTGAGTTTTTAATATACCTCGAATTCTCTGTTATTTTCATTGGAACTTCTTAGTCTTTAAAAAATGTTTTAAATAAGCATCAAACATGTTTTAAAAATAAACTTCATACTTATTTTTTCCTATAAATGAAAGAATTTTAGTTTGCCATATACAGCAAGCTACTCCTTTATTTTAATTTGAATTTTTTTTCTTTAGTAAAAGGAAAATGTGAGTTGTTTTAAAAAATATCAAACTTCTCTACTTTTGTAATGGAAAAAATCCTAGTTTTGTAATAAATATTGAACCGCTCCATTGTTCAAATATGAACTTCCAGGGTTTTTCTTTTGAATTGGTGAAAATCCATTTTTATGAATTTTGAGCTGCTCTATTTTTTAAAATATTGAACTTCTTGTTTTTTATTTTTGAACTTCCTGTTATCATTGTTTAATAATGAGGACATTTTGAATTTTGTATAAACATCGAACCGCTCCTTTTTTAATTCGATCTTCTTGGTTTTATTTCCTTTAGTAATTAAAAAATCCTGGTTTATTAATAAACATCGTGCCACTCCATTTTTGAAATTTGAACTTCTAGGTTTTTTTACGAAGAAAAACTCTTTTAGGTTTTATTTCTTTTAGTAATGAAAAAAATCCTCTAGTTTGTTGTAAACATCGAACCACTCTGTTTTTTTATTTGAACTTCTAGGCTCTTTTAGAAACGAGATGTTTTATCAAATTTTACCTTCTTGGTTTTGTAAATTTGACCTTCTTGGTTATCTAAGGAAAATTGAACTTCTCTATTGTTTAAATTTTGGACCTCTAGGTTTATTCTTGGAACGTGGAAAATCCATTTTTTTATAATTTCGAACTACCTATTTTTTATATTCGAACTTATTGGTTTTTTTATTTAGTAACGTGGAAACTCTAGTTCCGTAATTAAGATTGAACCACTCTGTTATTTATATCTAAACTTCTACTTTTATTAGAAATAGGGAAAATCCATTTTCTAAACATTTTGTGGACCGCTCCATTTTTAGTTTGATATTCTTCGGTCTTTTTAATGACGCTCCATAGTTTTTATTTTTTTTATTCCATGATTTTATTTAGCTTCTTACCATAATATTTTTTTCAGGTTCCATCAAGCTTCTACATTTTTTGAACATAGAAGAAATGAATCTATTTAAACATACTATTGCGTTTTTATAACCCTTGGTCCGTAGGCGGACGACATGCAAGCACATGAGCAGTAGAGAACACACACAAAGAAGCCTAGAGTGGTCACAATTAACTTTTTGGGGCATTTTGTGAAGCCACCGCACACCATACTACTTAACAAGTTTCATGATTCGCAGAAAAACAAGTTATTATAAAGTAAACTAGAAAGAGTGAGATATATGGTGTTGAGAGCAAGCCTGATGCTTAAGCCAACACACGTCCAACAAGCCTACACGCACACACACATGTCCTAAAAGTAGTGAATTTTTTCAACCACAAGTTTGGTCTTATCTCTGTCTAAAAAAGGTTCCGGCCTCCTTTGGTTCATAGGATAGGAATAATATAGGAATAGGAAAATCATAGGAAGTGAGATGACATGCATCTCAAATCCTATAGAGAAAGAGATGTCATTTGATGCATAGGATAGGAAAAAAAGAGTCTAGGCTAATGTTTTTTTCCTTCGAAATGTGAAGGATTTATTCCTATCCTACATAGGAATAGGAATCCATTCCTATAAACCAAAGGGCTTCAAAGGAATTTTTCCTATAAAGTTCCTATCCTTTGCAATTCCTACAATATTTCTATGAACCAATAGAGGCCTCCATTCTTATCTTACCCTTTAACCACCGCACATGGCCTCTCTTCCCAAGTTCTTTTCTTTCTTCTACAACTAGAGCAGACTCATCCACAAAAATGGAAAGAGCATGCCTCGAGCAGCTTCAAACAAGAGTGGAGAAGGTCACCTTTGGTCGTGCATGTGGCAGGGTGGTCGCCGTTCATGAGGAAAATTGTCTGCACAACAAAGGGGGAAAGACGATGGCCGAATATGTGCGATTGCAGCAGGCCGTCTGGAGGGGGTGCAAGCTGGTCATGAGGTGGTGGCGCACGATGCAGAGGGGAGGTCCACTGCTGGAGTTGGCGACGAGGCGCAGTTAGGAGAGTGTTGGCACTGAAGATCAGAGACAGTTGGCAGGGAAGGTCGCTCGTCGCGGCTAGCTTCTGTTGACGGACGAAGCAAAGATATTGGGGAAGAGCACGGAAGATTGGCCATAGCCGTCCGCATGCTGTTGAACCTGGCGGTGGCATGCGCGGGAACCGAGCGGCGGCGGTGCACAGGGAGCTGGGCGGTGGCGCGTAGGTGGTCAGGTACGGCATCGCGCAGGGGTCCGAGGGCGGTGACCCATAGGTTGTCGGGGCGGCGACGCGCAGGGAGCTGGGCGGCGGCACGTAGGTGGTCGGGTGCAGCGTCGCGCAGGGACCGGATGGTTGCGTGTAGGGGTCTGCGAGCGGTGGTGCATACATGTTGAGCAAGCAGCCGCACGTCGCAATTGAGGAAGAAGCCTCGTGTTTGTGGGCTTCGTGGCCTGCTTTGGGTTTTCTGTAGTTCGGGAACACCTCCTCGGCCCTATATAGACACGGCCATATATAGACAGGAAGTTATTAGAATAATGTTCTAATCCCTAGTGTTACCCCACATATATATATATATATATATATATGTGTGTGTGTGTGTGTGTGTGTGTGTGTGTGTGTGTGTGTGTGTGTGTGTGGGTTTTTAACACCCGGTGACTATGCCACCCCTGTGGGTGATAGTGCCACCCCATGTAATCTCCGTTCAATGCATGCCTCGTGATCTGTGCAAACATTGTGCTAACGTCATTCCTCCATATGGATTCAGTTAATGAGCATGCTAGCAATCACACAAATACGATTCCAGAAGAGTATGTGTCAAACTTGCGGCATCATAATGTCAAATCATCGATACTTAACCAAAAAGATTCCCTAATAGTATAAAATTATTATAATTTACTAACTTTCTACAATAGTAAAAAAGTTGGTTGGTGATTAGAACTTATATTACCTAAATGGAGTTCTCCATGAACTCAAAACAGATTTCCTGAAAATAGATCCATGCGTATATATAGTATCAACATTTAATCTTGGTACTACCAAGTGCTAATAAACTCGTCTCAGTGTAAATAGACAACCGGAAGACTAGTCAATGGCAGACCCAGAAGATGCTACACGGATCTCAAAGCGAGATCAGACAAAAGCTAGGAGGGTGACAATGCCCCCAGGTGACAAAGACATAATAATCATATATATATATACCCATTTATCATATACTATCATGTGGTAGTATATACTCTACTTTATTATTGTTAGTATGTTCATATACTATATCTAACATACTCCAAAGTGAGTTATCTGAAAAAATTGCAAGTGAGCTAATGGTTTTATTGTATTTGTGAAATACGTACATATTTGTACGCTGAAATAGAGTATACACAAAATATGATACATACTACCAAAAAGTAGTATATATACTTGAAGGAAATATGCCCTAGAGGCAATAATAAAGTTATTATTTATTTCCTTATTTCATGATAAATGTTTATTATTCATGCTAGAATTGTATTAACCGGAAACATAATACATGTGTGAATATATAGACAAACATAGTGTCACTAGTATGTCTCTACTTGACTAGCTCGTGAATCAAAGATGGTTAAGTTTCCTAGCCATGGACATGAGTTGTCATTTGATTAACGGGATCACATCATTAGGAGAATGATGTGATTGAGTCGACCCATTCCGTTAGCCTAGCACTTGATCGTTTAGTATGTTGCTATTGCTTTCTTCATGACTTATACAAAGTTCCTACAACTATGAGATTATGCAACTCCCGTTTACCGGAGGAACACTTTGTGTGCTACCAAACGTCACAACGTAACTGGGTGATTATAAAGGAGCTCTACAGGTGTCTCCGAAAGTACATGTTGAGTTGGCGTATTTCGAGATTAGGATTTGTCACTCCGATTGTCGGAGAGGTATCTTTGGGCCCTCTCGGTAATGCACATCACTATAAGCCTTGCAAGCAATGTAGCTAATGAGTTAGTTACGGAATGATGCATTACGTAACGAGTAAAGAGACTTGCCGGTAACGAGATTGAACTAGGTATTGGATACCGACGATCAAATCTCGGGCAAATAACATACCGATGACAAAGGGAACAACGTATGTTATTATGCGGTTTGACCGATAAAGATTTTCGTAGAATATGTAGGAGCCAATATGAGCATCCAGGTTCCGCTATTGGTTATTGACCGGAAACAGGTCTAGGTCATGTCTACATTGTTCTCGAACCCGTAGGGTCCGCACGCTTAAGGTTTCGATGACAGTTTTATTATGAGTTTATGAGTTTTGATGTACCGAAGGAGTTCGGAGTCCCGGATGAGATCGGGGACATGACGAGGAGTCTCGAAATGGTCGAGACGTAAAGATCGATATATTGGACGACTATATTCGGACATCGGAAAGGTTCCGAGTGATTCGGGTATTTTTCGGAGTACCGGAGAGTTACGGGAATACGTATTGGGCCTTATTGGGCCATACGGGAAAGAAGGAAAGGGCCTCAAGGGTGGCCGCACCCCTCCCCTTGGTCTGGCCCGAATTGGACTAGGAAGAGGCGCCTTCCTTCCTTCTCCTTTCCCTTCCTCTTTCCTATTCCATATGGGAGGTGGAATCCTACTAGGACTAGGGAGTCCTAGTAGGACTCCACACTTGGCGCGGCCCCTCCTAGGGCCGGCCTCCTCCCCCTTGCTCCTTTATATACGGGGGCAGGGGGCACCTCTATACGCCGTCGTGTTGACGGAACTCATCCCCGACACCCTGCTGGATCGGAGTCCGGGGATCGTCATCGAGCTGAACGTGTGCTGAACTCGGAGGTGCCGTACGTTCGGTACTTGGATCGGTCGGATCGTGAAGACGTACGACTACATCAACCGCGTTGTCATAACGCTTCCGCTTACGGTCTACGAGGGTACATGGACAACACTCTCCCCTCTCGTTGCTATGCATCACCATGATCTTGCGTGTGCGTAGGAAAATTTTGAAATTACTACGTTCCCCAACAGTGGCATCCGAGCCAGGTTTTATGCGTAGATGTTATATGCACGAGTAGAACACAAGTGAGTTGTGGGCGATACAAGTCATACTTCTTACCAGCATGTCATACTTTGGTTCAGCGGTATTGTTGGATGAAGCGGCCCGGACCGACATCACGCGTACGCTTACGCGAGACTGGTTCTACCGACGTGCTTTGCACATGTGGTGGCGGGTGTCTGTTTCTCCAACTTTAGTTGAACCGAGTGTGGCTACGCCCAGTCCTTGCGAAGGTTAAAACAACACTAACTTGACGAACTATCGTTGTGGTTTTGATGCATAGGTAAGAACGGTTCTTGCTAAGCCTGTAGCAGCCACGTAAAACTTGCAACAACAAAGTAGAGGACGTCTAACTTGTTTTTGTAGGGCATGTATTGATGTGATATGGTCAAGACATGATGAGATATAAGTTTTTGTATGAGATGATCATGTTTTGTTATCGGCAACTGGCAGAAGCCCTATGGTTGTCTCTTTGTTGCATAAGATGCAAGTGCCAAATAATTGCTTTACTTTATCGTTATGCGATAGCAATAGTTGCAAGAGCAATAGTTGGTGAGACGACCATGTGACGACACATTGATATAGATCAAGATGATGAAGATCATGGTGTCATGCCGGTGACGATAGAGATCATGACAGTACTTTGGAGATGGAGATCAAAGGCGCAAGATGATCATGGCCATATCATGTCACATATTTTGATTGCATATGATGTTTATCTATTATACATCTTATTATGTTTTGTTTGACGGTAGCATTTTAAGATGATCTCTCACTAATTATCAAGAAGTGTTCTCCCTGAGTATGCACCGTTGCGAAAGTTCTTCGTGCTGAGACACCACGTGATGATCGGGTGTGATAGGCTCTACGTTCAAATACAACGGGTGCAAAACAGTTGCACACACGGAATACTCAGGTTAAACTTGACGAGCCTAGCATATACAGATATGGCCTCGGAACACGGAGACCGAAAGGTCGAGCGTGAATCATATAGTAGATATGATCAACATAGTGATGTTCACCATTGAAAACTACTCCATCTCACGTGATGATCGGACATGGTTTAGTTGATTTGGATCCCGTGATCACTTAGATGACTAGAGAGATGTCTGTCTAAGTGGGAGTTCTTAAGTAATATGATTAATTGAACTTAAATTTATCATGAACTTAGTCCTGGTAGTATTTTGCAAATTATGTTGTAGATCAATAGCTCGCATTGTTGCTTTCAAATGTTTATTTTGATATGTTCCTAGAGAAAATTGTGTTAAAATATGTTAGTAGCAATGATGCGGATTGGATCCGTGATCTGAGGTTTATCCTCATTGCTGCATAGAAGAATTATGTCCTTAATGCACCGCTAGGTGACAGACCTATTGCAGGAGCAGATGCAGACGTTATGAACGTTTGGCTAGCTCAAAATGATGACTACTTGATAGTTTAGTGCACCATGCTTAACGGCTTAGAATCGGGATTTCAAAAACGTTTTGAACGTCATGGACCATATGAGATGTTCCAGGAGTTGAAGTTAATATTTCAAGCAAATACCCGAGTTGAGAGATATGAATTCTCCAACAAGTTCTATAGCTAAAAGATGGAGGAGAATCGCTCAACTAGTGAGCATGTGCTCATATTGTCTGGGTACTTCAATCGCTTGAATCAAGTGGGAGTTAATCTTCCAGATAAGATAGTGATTGACAGAATTCTCTAGTCACCATCACTAAGTTACTAGAACTTCGTGATGAACTATAGTATGCAAGGGATGACGAAAACGATTCCCGAGCTCTTCGTGATGTTGAAATCGACGAAGGTAGAAATCAAGAAAGAGCATCAAGTGTTGATGATTGAAAAGACCACTAGTTTCAAGAAAAGGGAAAAGGAAATAAAGGAAACTTCAAGTAGAATGGCAAACAAGTTGTCACTCCCGTGAAGAAGACCAAAGCTGGACCAAAGCCTGAAACCGAGTGCTTACCTTCGCAAAGGAAATGGTCAATTGGAAGAGGAAATGCCCTGAATATTTGGTGGATAAGAAGGATGGCAAAGTGAACAAGGGTATATTTGATATACAGAGTTATTGATGTGTGCCTTACTAGTGTTTATAGTAGCCCCGAGTATTTGATACTTGTTCGGTTGCTAAGATTAGTAACTCAAACAGGAGTTACGAAATAAACAGAGACTAGTTGAAGGGAAGTGACGATGAGTGCTTGGAAGTAGTTCCAAGATTGATATGATCATCATCACACACTCCTATATATTTTCGAGATTAGTGTTAAACCTAAATAAATGTTATTTGGTGTTTGCATTGAGCATAAATATGATAAGATCATGTTTATTGCGATATGATTATTCATCTAAGATAGAGAATAAATTGTTATTCTGTTTACATGAATAAAACCTTCTATGGTCATACACCCAATGGTGATGGTTTATTGAATCTTGATCATAGTGATACACATATTCATAATGTTGATGCCAAAAGATGCAAAGTTAATAATGATAGTGCAATTTATTTGTGGCACTGCCATTTGGGTCATATCGGTGTAATGCGCATGATGAAACTCCATAAAGATGGATTTTCGGAATCACTTGGTTATGAATCATTTGATGCTTGCGAACCATGCCTTTTGGGCAAGATGACTAAAACTCTGTTCTTGGGAACAATGGAACGAGCTACTGACTTATTGGAAATAATACATACCGATGTATGCGATCCTATGAGTGTTAAGGCTCGCGGCGTGTATCGTTATTTTCTCACCTTCACAGATGATTTGAGCAGATATGGGTATATCTACTTAATGAAGCATAAGTCTGAAACATTTGAAAAGTTCAAAGAATTTCAGAGTGAAGTTGAAAATCATCGTAACAAGAAAATAAAGTTTCTACGATCTGATCATGGAGGAGAATATTTGAGTTACGAGTTTGGTCTATATTTGAAACAATGCGGAATAGTTTCGCAACTCACGCCACCCGGAACACCACAGCGTAATGGTGTGTCCGAACGTCGTAATCGTACTTTACTAGATATGGTGCGATCTATGATGTCTCTTACAGATTTACCGCTATCATTTTGGGGTTATGCTTTAGAGACGGCCGCATTCACTTTAATAGGGCACCATCTAAATCCGTTCAGACGACACCGTATGAACTATGGTTTAGCAGTAAACCTAAGTTGTCGTTTCTTAAAGTTTGGAGTTGCGATACTTATGTGAAAAAGGTTTTCAACCTGATAAGCTCGAACCCAAATCGGAGAAGTGCGTCTTCATAGAATACCCAAAGGAAACTACTGGGTACACCTTCTATCACATATCTGAAGGCAAAACATTCATTGCTAAGAATGGATCCTTTCTAAAGAAGGAGTTTCTCTCGAAAGAAGTGAGTGGGAGGAAAGTAGAGCTTGATAAGGTAATTTGTACCTTCTCCCGAATTGGAAAGTAGTTCATCACAGAAATCAGTTCCAGTGATTCCTACACCAATTAGTGAGGAAGCTAATGATGATGATCATGAAACTTCAGATTAAGTTACTACAAAACCTCGTAGGTCTTCCAAAGTACAGTCCGCACTAGAGTGGTACGGTAATCGTGTTCTGGAAGTCATGTTACTAGACCATGATGAACCTACGAACTATGAGGAAGCGATGATGAGCCCAGATTCCGCGAGATGGCTTGAGGCCATGAAATCTGAGATGGGATCCATGTATGAGAACAAAGTGTGGACTTTGGTGGATTTGCCCGATGATCGGCAAGCCATATTGTATAAATGGATCTTCAAGAGGAAGACAGATGCTGATAGTAGTGTTACTATCTACAAAGCTCGACTTGTCGCAAAAGGGTTTTCGACAAGTTCAAGGTGTTGACTACAATGAGAATTTCTCAAGCTGTAGCGATGCTTAAGTCTGTCCGAATCATGTTAGCAATTGCCACATTTTATGAAATCGGCAAATGGATGTCAAAACTGCATTCCTTAATGGTTTTCTTAAAGAAGAGTTGTATATGATGCAACCGAAGGTTTTGTCAATCCTAAAGGTGCTAACAAAATGTGCAAGCTCCAGCGATCCATCTATGGACTGGTGCAAGCATCTCGAGTTGGAATATACGCTTTGATAAGTTGATCAAAGCATATAGTTTTATGAGACTTACGGTGAAGCCTGTATTTACAATAAAGTGAGTGGGAGCACTACCGCCTTTCTCGATAAATATATGTGAGTAACATATTGTTGATCGAAATGATGTAGAATTTTTCCGAAAGCATAAAGGAGTATTTGAAAGGGTTCTTTTAAAAGAAAGACCTCAAGAAAGCTACTTACATATTGAGCATCAAGATCTATTGAGATAGATCAAGACGCTTGATAAGTTTTTCAATAAGTACATACCTTGTCAAGATTTTGAAGTAGTTCAAAATGGAACAGTCAAAGAAAAAGTTCTTTCCTGTGTTGCAAAGGTGTGAAATTGAGTAAAGACTCAAATCCCGACCACGGCAGAAAATAGAAAAGAGAATGAAAGTCATTCCCTATGCCTCAGTCATAGGTTCTATAAAGTATGCTATGCTATGTACCAGACCTATTGTATACCTTGCTCTGAATTTGGCAAGGGAGTACAATAGTGATCTAGGATTAGATCACTAGACATTGGTCAAGAACATCCTTAGTGAGGACTAAGGAAATATTTCTCAATTATGGAGGTGATGAAAGAGCCCGTCGTAAAGAGTTACATTGGTGCAAGCTTTTACACCGATCCAGATGACTCTAAGTCTCAATCTGGATACACATATTGAAAGTGGGAGCAATTAGCTAGAGTAGCTCCGTGCAGAGCATTGTAGATATAGAATATTTGCAAAATACATACGGCTCTGAATGTGACAGACCCATTGACTAAGCTTCTCTCACGAGCAAAACATGATCACACCTTAGTACTCTTTGGTTGTTAATCACATAACGATGTGAACTAGATTATTGACTCTAGTAAACCCTTTGGGTGTTGGTCACATGACGATGTGAACTATGGGTGTTAATCATATACAGATATGAATATTGGTGTTAAATCACATGGCGATGTGAACTAGATTATTGACTCTAGTGCAAATGGGAGACTGAAGGAAATATGCCCTAGAGGCAATAATAAAGTTATTATTTATTTCCTTATTTCATGATAAATGTTTATTATTCATGCTAGAATTATATTAACCGGAAACATAATACATGTGTGAATATATAGACAAACATAGTGTCACTAGTATGCCTCTACTTGACTAGCTCGTGAATCAAAGATGGTTAAGTTTCCTAGCCATGGACATGAGTTGTCATTTGATTAACGGGATCACATCATTAGGAGAATGATGTGATTGAGTCGACCCATTCCGTTAGCCTAGCACTTGATCGTTTAGTATGTTGCTATTGCTTTCTTCATGACTTATACAAAGTTCCTACAACTATGAGATTATGCAACTCCCGTTTACCGGAGGAACACTTTTGTGCTACCAAACGTCACAACGTAACTGGGTGATTATAAAGGAGCTCTACAGGTGTCTCCGAAGGTACATGTTGAGTTGGCGTATTTCGAGATTAGTATTTGTTACTCCGATTGTTGGAGAGGTATCTCTGGGCCCTCTAGGTAATGCACATCACTATAAGCCTTGCAAGCAATGTAGCTAATGAGTTAGTTACGGAATGATGCATTACGTAACGAGTAAAGAGACTTGCCGGTAACGAGATTGAACTAGGTATTGGATACCGACGATCAAATCTCGGGCAAGTAACATACCGATGACAAAGGGATCAACGTATGTTGTTATGCGGTTTGACCGATAAAGATTTTCGTAGAATATGTAGGAGCCAATATGAGCATCCAGGTTCCGCTATTGGTTACTGACCGGAAACAGGTCTAGGTCATGTCTACATTGTTCTCGAACCCGTAGGGTCCGCACGCTTAAGGTTTCGATGACAGTTTTATTATGAGTTTTGATGTACCGAAGGAGTTCGGAGTGCCGGATGAGATCGGGGACATGACGAGGAGTCTCGAAATGGTCGAGACGTAAAGACCGATATATTGTACGACTATATTCGTGAAGGAAATATGCCCTAGAGGCAATAATAAAGTTATTATTTATTTCCTTATATCATGATAAATGTTTATTATTCATGCTAGAATTGTATTAACCGGAAACATAATACATGTGTGAATACATAGACAAACAGAGTGTCACTAGTATGCCTCTACTTGACTAGCTCGTTAATCAAGATGGTTATGTTTCCTAACCATAGACATGAGTTGTCATTTGATTAACGGGATCACATCATTAGGAGAATGATCTAATTGACTTGACCCATTCCGTTAGCCTAGCACTTGATCGTTTAGTATGTTGCTATTGCTTTCTTCATGACCTATACATGTTCACTAACTATGAGATTATGCAACTCCGTTTACGGAGGAACACTTTGGGTACTACCAAACATCACAACGTAATCGGGTGATTATAAAGGAGTACTACAGGTGTCTCCAAAGGTACTTGTTGGGTTGGCGTATTTGAGATTAGGTTTTGTCACTCCGATTGTCGGAGAGGTATCTCTGGGCCTTCTCGGTAATACACATCACATAAGCCTTGCAAGCATTACAACTAATGAGTTAGTTGTGAGATGATGTATTACGGACGAGTAAAGAGACTTACCGATAACGAGATTGAACTAGGTATTGGATACCGACGATCGAATCTCGGGTAAGTAACATACCGATGACAAAGGGAACAACGATGTCGTTATGCGGTTTGACCGATAAAGATCTTCGTAGAATATGTAGGAACCAATATGGGCATCCAGTGTTCCGCTATTGGTTATTGACCGAGAATGGTTCTAGGTCATGTCTACATAGTTCTCGAACCCGTAGGGTCCGCACGCGCTTAACGCTTTGATGACAGTTCATTATGAGTTTATAAGTTTTGATGTACGAAGGTTGTTCGAGTCCGGATGTGATCACGGACATGACGAGGAGTCTCGAAATGGTCGAGACATAAAGATTGATATATTGGAAGCCTATGTTTGGACTTGGAAGGTTCCGGATGAAAGCAGAAGTTATCGGAACACCGGGGTTACGGAACCCCGGGGGTCTATGGGCCTTGATGGGCCATAGAGAGAAGAGGAAGGGCGGCCAGGGCAGGCCGCGCCCCCTCCCCTCTAGTCCGAATAGGACAAGGAGAGGCGCCTTCCTCTTCCCTCCTCCAATCCTAATCCAACTAGGAAGGGGAGTCCTACTCCGGTGGGAGTAGGACTCCTCAGCGCGCCCTTGGGCTGGCCGCACCCCTTGCTCCTTTATATACTGGGGCACCCCAGACACACAAGTTGATCTACGGATCGTTCCTTAGCCGTGTCGGTGCCCCCTCCACTATATTCCACTTCGGTCATATCGTCATGGAGCTTAGCGAAGCCCTGCGCCGGAGAAGTCATATCGTCGCGAGCTTAGGCGAAGCCCCGCGCCGGTGGAGCATCATCATCGTCACCACGCCGTCGTCTCGACAGAACTCATCCCGACACTTTCTGGATCGAGTCCGGGATCGTCATCGAGCTGAACGTGTGCGTAACTCGGAGGTGCCGTGCGTTCGGTGCTTGGATCGGTCGGATCGTGAAGACGTACGACTACATCAACCGCGTTGTTATAACGCTTCCGCTTTCGGTCTACGAGGGTACGTGGACAGACACTCTCCCCTCTCGTTGCTATGCCATCACCATGTTCTTGAGTGTGCGTAGGAAATTTTTTGAAATTACTACGTTCCCCAACAATTCGGACATCGGAAAGGTTCCGAGTGATTCAGGTATTTTTCGGAGTACCGGAGAGTTACGGGAATACGTATTGGGCCTTATTGGGCCAAACGGGAAAGAAGGAAAAGGGCCCCAAGGGTGGCCGCACCCCTCCCCTTGGTCTGGTCCGAATTGGACTAGGGAAGGGGGCGCCCCCTTCCTTCCTTCTCCTTTTCCCTGCCTCTTTTCCTATTCCATATGGGAGATGGAATCCTACTAGGACTAGTGAGTCCTAGTAGGACTCCACACTTGGCGCGGCCCCTCCTAGGGCCGGCCTCCTTCCCCCTTGCTCCTTTATATATGGGGGCAGGGGGCACCTCTAGACACACAAGTTGATCTTCGTGATCGTTCCTTAGCCGTGTGCGGTGCCCGCCTCCACCATATTCCATCTCGGTCATATCGTTGGGGTGCTTAGGCGAAGCCCTGCGTCGGTAGAACATCATCATCGTCACCACGCCGTCGTGTTGACGGAACTCATCCCCGACACCCTACTGGATCGGAGTCCGGGGATCGTCATCGAGCTGAACGTGTGCTGAACTCGAAGGTGCCGTACGTTCGGTACTTGGATCTGTCGGATCGTGAAGACGTACGACTACATCAACCGCGTTGTCATAACGCTTCACACGGTCTCACGAGGGCGTGGACAACACTCTCCCCTCTCGTTGCTATGCATCACCATGATCTTGCGTGTGCGTAGAAAATTTTTGAAGTTACTACGCTCCCCAACAATACTACCTAAACATTATTATATACTACATAGTATGCGTATATACTCTCCATATATATATATATATATATATATATATATATATATATATATATATATATATATATATATATATATATATATATATATATATATATATATATATATATATACACACACACACACACATAAAATAGATGGGGCACCTAGGTGCCTGGGCACCTTGATAGTTTTGGAAATTGTGATATATTTAATTTGCTTCCTAACTATTCTTCATGCAAGACTTTCCATGTTTACGTTTTATTTTTGGGTCTAACTATTAGACATGCAAGACTTGACATACAATAAAACATATTAATGTTGATTTTGTTCGAATTGTTGCAGGTATATAATATAATATACGTATTTTTGTTGCCTAACTATTTAATACGGGTATTTAATACCTACCAATGAAATTATATACATACGCATGTATGTGTGTATTCAATAATTTATTTTTAAAATTATTACATTTTGTTTCCTAATTATCTGAAATGGGTATCACATACTTACTAATGAAAGTATGTATGTACTGGGTATGTATATACACAATAATTTATTTGTTGACTAACTGCATTTTATTTTGGTTTCCTAACTATCAATACAGTTATACAATACCTACTGACGAACATATTGTAACACCCGGTCAACGTATATAACCGGCTATATGAAAAATGGTAGGAAAATATTGTACATACCTGGTCGATGTATATACCCGATTATGTAAAAAAATGTAGGAAAATATTATACATCAAATAATATACTTCAAGTGGAAATACTCAAGGTGTCTGCACAGGCTGTGCGGAAAAAGCTTGGAAAATATTCTACATGACCAGTCGACGTGTGTACCTAAAGTAAAATATGGCTACGTATATGCCTGACTACGTGACGTATGGGTATCTAATATATACCCAAGATATTTCGAGTACAAAAACATACCTAAGATATTTTTTGTTATGTATGTATATATCTAGTGATTTATTTAAGGTATTAGATACTCGGGGAAAAATAAAGGAGAGCACATAAAAAAATACGACCTCCATCATACACAAAAAAATACCCAGCTACATGATGTATGAGACATGCATGCCTTAATTTGGGTAGGTATTAAGTGTCCATGTCAAGCAATTATTACCAATAATTATTTCCTAATAAAAATCTAATGCATTTATGAATTAATGCTAATACTAATTACACATGCACACATCTTGGTGTGATCCAACAGTTTCTAGGCAAGGTGCCTAGGTATATATATATATATATATATATATATATATATATATATATATATATGGAAAATGCATCCTACTACCGGTGTAGCTACACCCATTTCTCATATACTATCATGTGGTAGTATATACTCTACTTTATTATTTTTATTAGTATGTTCATATACTATATCTAAGATACTCCCAAGTGATTTATATGAAAAATGGCAAGGAAGCTCATAATTTTATTGTATTTGTGAAATATGTACATATTTGTACGTGAAATAAAGTATCATAAAATATGATACATACTACCAAAAAGTAGTATATATACTACCTAAACATTCTTATATACTACATACTACGCGTACATACTCTCCGATATGATAGATACTACATAGAACGTATGAAACAAAAGTGGGAATAACTACACCCGGTAGTAGGAAAAATTTGTCATATATATATATATATATATATATATATATACTCAACAGCATTCACTTATTGCTAATTCTTCAAGTTGGTTTTTTCCCCTAAGTGAATGTGATCGGAACCGTTCCCCCTCTATGCTAAACTCAACTCAGTCTATTCACAAATTGTTCATATATATATAGAGTCGCGCTATTCGTCACCTAGGGTGAAGAATTGTTATTCCTCACCCCAGCCATCCCCAAGGAACGTAAGAAGGAGGTAAAATTACACCCTGGAAAATGAAACCGGTCTACGTTCTGAAGCTACAAAAGAAACACAACAAACAAAGGTTTAGATGTAAATTTACCTCACACACAGGTGGCCCCGTACCAAAAAGTCTCTGCCTTGCAAGGTAATTTTACCTCACGCAAAAAACCCCATGGACCGTGGGAGGACTCTACATTCTCCACACCATCTCTACCAGGTCACCTCCACTACCCGGCCCGTTCCTCCTGCAGCCATAGCGGTTCTTCTTCGGATGCCAGCGGAGCAGGTTAGTCTATCCCTACACCGGCGTGCCGGCTCGGTGTATGGGCAGAAGGGGAGGAGGTGGTCCCACCGCGGGATACAATCTAACGGAAGCAGCGGCGTCAAGTCTTACAGCGACCTCAGCGCCAGGACCGCACTCCGCGGCGTCGATGCTCTCCACGAGCTCCACTATTGTATTGTCTCCTAGCCTCACCTCCCTGATTGAATCTGGATCCAGAGATTTCACCGGCGCTGTTGAGTAGTCATGTTCCAGTTATCATCGGCCTCCTCTTCAAGTTGGTCACGATCGACCTCCTACTTAATTGTAAGTTGTGGCTGGCTCCTTCAAACGTGGCTGCCTCCACCCCCCTAGTGACATCCATACCTACTTTTGATAAACTCAAGCTTGTTTGTGTATTCAGAGTTATATAAGCAGTGGTGCTAATTTGTGTACTCTTCAAGAATCATTTGTCCCTGTTGTAGTAGGAGCAGAACGAGGTGACCATGTTATGTGAAATAAAAATGCTTATGTTAAGGTCTTATAAGATTAGAACACGTCGATGCATGTATCTTTTTGAAATTAGTAACAAAGGTATCAGTAGCTCATTTTGTTGTGGGAGCGCCGCTGAACATTCAACTGGTTTTTTGTGTTGTTTTTTAGAAGTTTTCATATAATGTATGAAGGCTTAAGTGATTCTTAGTTCATACAATGACCTTGTTCTTGATGCGTTTCAATTTTGTGTGCTAATCTGATTTTGAGTTCTCTTGGTTTAATTAAGAACCAGACCAATATTTTCTAGGTAAAGTTGAAGCTTTATTGATACAGGAAAGCATTACAATTATTTGACTGCAACAATTTCTACAGGCTCCGACACATGCAAGGTCCAAATAGAACCAGACCCTCAAACTCTAATCTCGAAAAGAAAATTCTTTAGTTTTACATGGTGTCACAGTGTTGCAACTGGACATGATAGGCAACTCTTGACCAATGTGTTCCTAAAATGCTGACTTCAGATGTTCACTCTGATAAATTTTGATGCAGAGAAATAATGAGCTTCTGTCAGTTTTGCATGTTAACAAATCTTGCTTGTTAATATCTAACAATTTTCTCTGTGAGAATTACAATTTTGCATATTTCCCAACTGTATTCTCTTGATACGAAGGGCATGGATAATACAGATCAAAATTTCCTTCTCTTCCGCATGCAACTTCAGATATATGTCTTTTATACATGTCATTTAGCTGGTGAGATCTGCATCTTTGCTTTGTAGGTGGCAAGTGAATTAAGTAATTTAGTACGGACTAATAAATTGCAGAGGGCGGGGGAGGGGGGGCACATCTATAGCAGCACCAGGAAGGAAGCATGTGGAGTGGTGTAGCGGCAATGGCGGGATGCTCGTGCCTCTTACGAGAACGAGCATGTCGGGGGGAAACGACACGTACGGGATCACGAGGAATCCCTTTTGCTACGGTTGGCGGGCGCGGGGCTGTGGAAAGAGCGGGATTGAGAGATCAACGCAGGGGGATTATCCAGGTTCGGGCCACAAGTGATGCGTAATACCCTACTCCTGCTAGTTTATGTTTATCTGGTGTTCTTGGACTAGTTACAAGGCGTGCAGGGTCCAAAAAGTCCAAATCCTTCCTCAGTATGCCGCGGGCCTCCTTTTGTAGTCAAAAGGGGCTGCCACAGTGACACACAGGAGGTGGAAAGTTGTACAGTAGTCGAGTCTATCTCCTGGCACCGTAGGACAAACGCATTTAATGTGCTGCCGACGTGCCCTTCTTGCTTTATCGGGGACGGCAAGGAAGCTCGTCCCAGCTGTCGCCGCCTCGCCTGGCTTCGACGCACGTCCGAGCTGATGAGGGGTGTAGTGCCACGCTGGCTGGCTGCTGAGTTGGCACGGTGGTAGAGTCTTCACGAAGATCTGCATGCCACCACGTAGGTGCTTGCTGAGTTGGCCTAGAGGCTGCATGTCACCACACAGGTGCTCGCCTAGTTGGTGGGCTGGCAGCTGCATGGGAACGGCGGTGGAGTCTTGGCTGGTGTGGGCCTGGTTGCGGCCCCGCGGATGTCTTCGGCAAGGGTCTTGCTGGGCCCCAAGGGGTCTTGCTGGCGTCGTCAGGCGTCCCAGCAAGGGTCTTGCCGGGGGGTCTCATGGGTATCCTCGGCAAGGATCTCGCCGAGGATCTCCGTCTTCTGATTCTCATCTAGTCTTGCATGTTTTTGGTCTTCACAAAGATCTGCATGCCACCATGGAGGTGCCTCCCGAGCTTTGGTTCCAATGTGGTTGCGGGCGTCGGAACTCTCAGGCTCAAAGATGGCGGCCCTGCTGGCATTGGGCAAGTTGCTCCGGCAAGGTTCTTGCCGGTGCTATGGAGGCCGCCCCGGCAAGGGCCTTGCCGGGGGAGTCCACCTCGCCCTTGTGCTCTTTGTGTTTCTGGCTTGGCGTTGCTCTGGTCGTCTTGTGCCTTTGCTTTCCTCTGCCCCGCCAAGCGTGGCCAGGGGCGTGGGGCAGCGACAGCCCGCGCACAAGTAAAGGGGTAAAAAGGGACCCCTACTTTTGTACACTGACAAAGCACAACCACAACCATGTGCAGCTGCTCCATCTGTTGATCCTTGCGTGCAATCAGAAGCTTGACTAAAGCCGTGCCAATGCCAGAAGAAGATAGAAGAATTCTAATCCTAATGCCATGGATGGACCATGGCATGCAGTTGGACTTTGGTTATTCAGTCTAACAAGATCTGGATAGAACTGAAATTTGTAACGGGAAGACAGATTTCACCATCGTGTTATCCTGGTAGCAAAGTATCTTGTTCAGTGTATCTCAGAAACAATATGTTGCTTTCTTGGTCTTGGATTCATGCTCTGCAGTTTCCTTCGGTGTTCTACACAACAAGTTGTCTACCGGACCACATTGTGTGTTCTACTCATTAGCTGTAGACCACACAAAAAATTCCTGAGCGTTGTTGCCAAGACATAAAAATGACATGACTACATCGGTGTAACAATGAACAAAGATGATCTGAGTTTACATAAAAATTACAGAGAATAAATTTGATTCATTGCTTGACAAAGTAGCACGTACAGATTCAATCTATAGAGAAAACTAGTTCCTCTCGTCCTTCTCGAGATGGGCAGTGGTTCAACCATGACAAACTGCGGACACTGGATTTCGAATTAGAGGTTACAAAACCACATCGGATGACCCTGCAGTTTTTGCTGTATTTCCAGTTAGCCTTTACAACATCCACGTCTGGATGACCCTACAGTTTCAGCAAAGGTTATTGAAAAGGTTCCAGGGCCTGGACAATAGTTACATGTACACATATATTGCATCTCCTCGTGATTTCTCTGTCGTGTTTCTTTATGGGAGATGCATGAAAAAATGTAAGCTGAGAAGAGAAGCATTAGTTTGAAAGGTAATCTTCATAATCCATCAGCCACATGTTACAAGGAACTACATAAATATTAGAAGAAAAATAAATAAATATTAGACAGAAATAAATAGACGATTATCTATGGCAGTTGTAAAAAGTTCCCAAGGACAAAGAAAGTAATCATATTTCAATAGATAGCTCTGAAAAATTCAAAGAATGTGTTAACAATGAACAACAACACCGACGATTCCCTAAGCACTTGATGACAACAATAGATACCTCCGTAATACACATTCAACTGCTGTATGTTTTGTACTTTTTATAGGTGCGTATTTTGTACTCTTAGAAGTTTCTTCACTGGCCTTCTCAATGTACTGTGAGGTGACAAAACACTCATGCAAGCAGAATAATATTTCCTGTTTAATCCTACTAATACAACTCGATGCTTTACAAAATTCTAATATCGTGGAGATACCACTTGACGACATCAATAGGAAGGTCTATCATCCGTAACACTTATTCAACTGTATCATAGCTACACCACCAATGACTATCTGAATGCTACCAAAACACTCATGTCCCCGAGATACATAATTGTTCTACAAGGGAAACTTTTTTCCTATAGAAGTTGCAAATAATAAATTGATCAACAATATTAGGCATATAATTACACATTCTAAAAAGGAATACTACCTAACTTGAAAGCTGATTACTGTCGAACTTGATCTTCAAGCAGCTTAATTTGCAGGTGACCAGAAATTTTACATCAACTTATCTATTTAGCAATCTCTCCAGCGACTGGAACATTATTATCCATGGGCTGTAAGCCTGTAACCAACATAGTATCCTATTAATAGTACTGTACCCTTTAGGTTCACTTTTCTTCTAACCAAAACATGAATATTTATTCTGGTTATTAAAGACGAAGACATTGCTCTGTAATTCTCTATCCCTCATACATTAACCGTCATCCTCTTGAACAGATACCTGAAAAACAGAATATTTTCAGTTCTTAGAAGTATACGAACAAAATACCACCAACAAAGAAGCACATATAACACTTAGGGCCCGTTCGGAAGCTCTCTCGCTTCCCAAGTGGCCAGCTTCTCAGCCAGCCAGCTTCTCACGGGAGGTGATAAGCGTTCGGCAGCAGCGACAGATTCTGCTCCATCAACATGGGCCAGAGAGGAGAGGACCCCACAGTCAGATCACCCTGCGAGGACGCTGGTTCGCTCCGCTCATATCGAATCGTTACACATGCCACTTCGGAAGGGCATTGGGATATAACAAAGAGCAACTTCTGCTCCTGGTTTTCGTGAAGCTGGGCTGGAGTAGCTCCAGAAAATTGCACTGCGTCCGGAATTGCTCCACGGAGCAGGCTTCTTGAAGCATCCGGCATTCGGCCAGCTCCCCGCCCGCTTTCGGAGAAGCGTGGAGCCGGAGCGCTTCTGAGCAGGCCCTTAAAAGGATTAGCAGGCTTCGGTATCCTAAACTGGAAACAATGTCAAAATCAAAGATATCATAGAGGATTTTGGATGTACAAAATTTATCGGAATCACATGAACCCATAACACGCTGGCTCCACGGTATGAATCAAAAATATAGAGAGAAATAAGATAAATAGGCCAAACTCTGTAATCACTGTTTCAATGCACACTAAACCGTGTCTTTTATCAAGTTGTGTGAGGTACAACACTGGAAGTCATCATATTGAACTAGACATTGTTTGGCACCAAAGAGTCATCAAAATGAAACACATAATTGACCAGGCACACATAATTGTAAGGCAAAATGCCAAAATCGCCAAGCAAATAGATGAATCAATATCAAATGGAAGTATGGAACTAAATAAACTCACATCTCTATTCTAGTGGTATAGTGGTAAAAAATTACGAGGAAGAAGAAATTAACAATATTTGAATGGATTGCTCTGTAAGATAGGAAAATAGGTTAAATGTGAACAAAGTCAACGTCTTCCAGTATATAAGATTCGAAAGCAAAATGATTGTGTGGATCTTCTTTACAGTACCATGGGGAAGGAATAAATTAAATTGATGGAGTCTAGCTAGAATTGCATGATTACTTGCCAAAAAAGTACATTCCAATATGATTTATGCTACAGAAAACAAACAATCTGAATGAAAAATGAAAAATTATTGTTATAGAAGATTTTTTCCTGGACTAAGGGCGGGTTAAAAAAATCAGCAAAGTTTGACAGGCTAGATGAGGGTCAGGGTCCACCTCATGGTAACTAAAATAAATCCAACTCAGCTTGCATGAATATTGACAAGCTAGGAGATGGTCCGTGTATACCAACTAATGTTTCCAACCAGCCACATACAAAACTCTAGCATACCGTATGGATTCAGCCACGTTCACGAGCTAATGTACAAATTCTGAGAGACAAGGTAAGAGATATGGGCCCAACAAAAAATAGGAGCATGTACAAGAAATACATATTCCAAACTTGCATGCGACATCGATTGCATCGCTTGTTTACATCGACGTAAAATAGGAGCACATCCAGCTATATCCTTCTGTTTAGTGTGTATCAACAGATCAAAACTAGAAATAAATAGGTGCTTAACCATTTATCATTCGCCTTAAGCTCGGTGTAAAAATGTGAGAAGCAAACCTGAGAAAGTTTAGGTACTACAGGTTTATGTCGTGCTTTCACAGAAGGTTAGTGCTTCTATGAATTGGATAAGGAAAACCATATTCTGCATCTTGCCATTCGCTAGTTGCTACCATGTCTCACTAGAGAGTTCTGCAGCCTCACTGTAGTGTTCAGGACGAGTCAACGTTTAAGAAAAGACACATTTATGTCCTTTAGCAAGATTCTTGAATCAAAAAGTTTAAATTTCAATCTATTCAGAGGTAAGATCAGCCCCAATGACAGTGTTTGACGGACTGGAAACCTAACAAAACAGTATAGGGAGTTAGTGAGATTGTGCATTAAGATAAAACTAACTTGGGCTTGAATGCTTTGTACTCCCTCCGTCCCAAAATGTAAGACGCTTTTTGACACTATCATAGTATCAAAAAACGTCTTACATTTCGGGATGGAGGGAGTACTTCTTATTGGGGAGTGATTTCTTTGTTGCTCGCGGCATTCGTCTTGTTCTTTCAAATTTTCTTGTGTTTTACCCTTTATGGTTTCCTTTTGTGCCTTCTTCTACAACAAAGCAGATTCAACATAATTAATGGGATGACCATCCTAAATATAGCAGCAGCATCCCAACTCCAATCTAAGTGAAAATGGTTTGCCATGGCTCTTTGTTTTTTGTACTAGTGGAGCTCCAGGGAAGAAAGAAGGAACAATTCATCCAAAACAGAGAGGAAAATAGGAAACAGGGCTATCACCTTTGGCTGGAGCGAGGAAGATACTAATGTTGTTCCTCCTCATCGTTGAGCTTCTCCTCTTCTTCTCCTCCTGCATGATTTCCACCTCCTTCAAATGATCCCACAATCGAGCAAAGGTCTACCCCATCACCCCCTCAAACACGCAAGCTCCCTTCTTTCTTTCATCTCCTTTCTTGGTCTACTTCCTCTTTCTTTGTCCATCCTCAAAAAACAAGAACCCTAACCCTAAAAACTCAAAAATTCATGGAGGAAAGGGGAAGGAATAAGAGGAGGGTACATTAACGGTGAGAAGACCTCCGACGGCGGACAGGGACGCTGGAGAAGGTTGTTGCCGTCGCCGAGCTCGCACTGTATATATCGCCACACTGCCCAATTCGCCTCCTGATCACTACTCCATGAAGAGGGAAAGGGGGCGTACTCCACGTACGAGAGGCGAGAGGTGAGTAGCCCTTGTCTCCGGGTCGTCCCTCCGGCACCATCACCGTCACTGCCGTCGCCTCGGCAATCGTCGGAGAGGAGGGTCCGGGGAGAGAGGGACAGAGTCGAGCCCATCCGCACTAAAGTGAAACCGCCCGTAGCTGATTAGAAAAGATATAAGTGTGGGGGAGTGGGATCCTCCTACGGGCCTACCAGTCAAGTGCTCCTACAAACGTAAATTTACAGCAGTGGAACATAATTTTACATCGGTCAAGATTTGCTCCGACCGTGGCTGGGTTGATGGGATGGGGTGAAGAATTACTTATTCTTCACCCTTCACCCTGGGTTATTAATAGAGTTTCTATATATATACTAAGATAAACGATCGCGTTGAATCTTATAAAAAATAAAACAATTCTATAACAAGACGAGCGTACGGCTCATTCATGATGTCATGACCACATAAACAGTGGGTTGTACATCTTCACTCCTTGACGAGAATAGATGACACTTGTGTGGTTGCACAATGCGCCGATTGCCGGCATCATATCTTTTCCGAAAAAATATGAGCACCCTTACCCTGAAGAACCCTCTCCATCGGTCCACGTCCTCAATTTGAAAATGGATCATACATTGGTACGCTTATCCTTCATCTCACCCTTGACAATGATACCCTACGGATGTGTAAATAACAACTCTGCTAAATTATTTAGAGGCATGTATTTACATCCCATCTCACATCAAACTGACATGAGAAGATGTAAAGAAACATACCTTGGAAGATATTGTCTAGATTATTATGATGTTTGGAATTGTTATTATTATAGAGTTTAAAATAAGTAAATTTGAATTAGCAAGTTGGAAGGAAACCATACACTGTATTTCAAATCCAACGATCCAACTTAGATGGCTCCATCAAATATATAGTATCCAAAGAAATTATACACCGTAATTTCAAGTATAGACTAGACAGATTCATCAAATACATTGTAAATCTAAGTTCTGAATTGTTCTCTTTTTAAGACATCCATAAATATTCAGTCACAGAGTAGGCATTTTAGTTCCATAGCCCAAAATCAATTTTCAATCGTGAACCCTAAGAACGGGATCAAAGAGTTAATATTGAACTTCAAAATATAAAGATGAAGCTATGTACCTCTCCGTAGTGCACTGTAGCACAACATGAAGCCGCCTAGCGGTCAACAAACCAGATTGACCAGTCAAAAGTAGATTTTTTTTCTTCTTTTTTTCTTTTTCAAAAAGGAGGTTGAAACTTCCAGCATGTAAACCCCTAACATCATCTGTAAATAACACCGGGAGCTTCTTCCACATATTGTAGATGTCACAGATCAAGAATCGCATTGCATTCGCAATGTTTGTAGCGGAATCCCGTGCATGCATATTTTCTGGAGGCGGTGAGGCGGTCGTCCACGGCTAGCCGTAGATGGCATCCACTGCGTGGCTGCGTTCACGGCAAGCCGTCTCAATGACCACGACAACAACAACCTTTTCTCCTTCCTTGACTTCTCTTGGGCATCATCATCGGCGGACGGTGAGAAGGACCCAACACATTCATGATCTAGCTGCACAACTCGAGGCCATGGCCGAAACCGTTTGCAGGGAACCGACAGAGCGCGCATATTCGAAACCACGCGAGAGAGGAAGTTGTACGATAGGACATGGTGAAGACCAACGCCACACGGTGTCATCCAAATGGAGCAGCCTGAGTGCAGGGAGCAGCACCGCTCATCGAAGCGGGACCCATTATTTGAATCCTGCCGACTGTGACGACTCAAGGTTGACGGCGGCCCGCTCGGTCCTTGACTGATGAGAAAACTGGTCGGTCTGGTTATGAAAATTAGGCCCGACAAACTCTCGGTCCGACCCAGTTTTTGACCGAGTCTCCGAGTAGGTTAGGCTCCTTCTTCCCCAAAACATCGGCGAACAGTTTACAGTTAGTTCAGTTAAGATTTGCTCCGACCGTGGCTGGTTGATGGACCGGGGTGAAGAATTACTTATTCTTCACCTCGGTTATTAATAGATATATATATATATATATATATATATATATATATATATATATATATATATATATATATATATATATATATATATATATATATATATATATATATATATATATATATATATACAGCCCGCCTATTCTCGCTAATATTAGTAGAATAGTTATTCCGATAACACTTCCGCATTGCACGCTCAACAAAAGTGAACTACATCCTCTGTACGATGAGCACTGCAATGCTTCACGGGAGAACTGCTTCATTTTCTGGCGGTCCGCCCGCGTTTTATTGTGGAATCGGGTGTTGCGAGATGATTTAATTTGTTTCTGGATCTCATTTGACATTTATTCTTTCTGATTTACAGGAAAAGTGACTATAATCTTTGAAATCGAGCAATTTGGCGGATGACCTTTCTCTGTTTGTTCATTTTCGCGTCGGATGTGACTTTTTCGTGCTCAGATGTTGTTTGTTAGTAGGGATTCTTTGACTGTGTTCGTTTTAATCGGTCCGTATACTCTATAATTTTTCTAATTTTTAGTAGTTAGTTATCAATTTATGCGAAATCGATTGTCTGGGCGTGTGAGCTTCATCTGCTCGTCTGTTCTTGTTGTTTTTTTGGATTTTGTGCGTCGATGCGTTTTTGAATCTTGTTATTAGTTTCTCTTTTTCGTTTGAATTTACTGTATTGCGCATTTGAATTTACTGTATTGCGCATGTAATGTTCGTCTTCTTGGTCTGCATTTTTAAAGAATAGTTCATGCTGTTCATCGTAGTGGCCGTGGGTTTGATGTATTTTTTGGTGGGTAATTGTTCAAATTTGAGTGGTTGCGCAATGTTTTGGCCACTTACCGAACTGCGAGTGGAATTGGCACCTTTGTTGGTCTCCTACATGTCTGGATCTGTACTGGTTTGATTTTATTGATGCAGTTCTGGCATATGTTTGTGGTGTGCTGCATTTTGTTAAGTAGTGGACTTTAATATAACTGTATTATAGTGGGCATGACAACTTATCAGATAATTCTTTTTCTTACATTGCATTCTGTGTTTTACAGAACTTCATAGTATGCACTTTCGTACTGCATTAGGAGGATAGTTATACTACTATTTCTTGTGTTTTATGTCAATTCTTCTAAACTTCATAGCATGAGAATTCTGTTGAACATCATATGTTAAGTACAAAGTTTTCGACCATTGGCATTGCACTGTTATTGTTTAGAGTACTGCGATTTTTTATATAAGGGTTGTGCTATGTGTATTAGAGAACTGCATTTCTGTCAGCAGCAACTTGTCTAAAAAGAGTGATAAAATGATGCAGATGAGGTTGCATACTTTAAATAGGCATCGTTCAAGCCTTCTGATGGACATAATTTTAAAAGCATACAACATAAGCAAAGCATTAGAATATGCCACTGATGGCTTTAGCTTTTATTCTAGACAACCTAGAGTGCGAAAATATTGTAAACTTGAGGGAGTCTTCTTCTTTGTAGAAAAACACCATGGCCACTTCTCCAGCCTCAAAGCCATTCTGGGAGACAAAATGATTCCAGCCAGTAGTTATGTTTATGCAGTCTTCAGAGTCAATGTGGTAGTCAGCTTGCATGTCTGCATACCCATTATTGTGTTGTGTCTCCAAGGTAACCTTCCCTGAACTCGGAGCAGGAAATTTTATTGTGGATGGCAGTTTCTGCATTTTGGAATGGATGGAAAAAGAATGTTTATTAGTAAACAGCAAATGTTTTTCTTTATACTTAGGATGATCTGTTTATGTTGACTTAAATATGAACATATATAGAACTACTATTTTGGTAAAGTAGTTGCAATGTATGAACAAACTTATATACGGAATTGACCTCTAGTTTTACTATGATATATATTATACTGTAACATGTTTGTACTGCAAGGTCACTTACAGTGTACTTCGCTAGCATGTTAAGAGAACTGCAACACTGATCTACCGACCCTCTTTTTTGTTCGTGTGTTGGGGTTCTGATCTAACTAGTGTATATACCTGGTGTGGTACTGAACAAAAATAGGTGGAAGCATATAGTCTTAATAGCTAACAAATCTGAAGAACAATACAAATTATGTTTTGTATTTGTTGACACTGCTGAACAAATTGATGGAACTATATATTCAGATGTGGATTTGCAGCCTAGATTATGTTGAAAATTGTGAGGGAAAAAACATACCCAACTTTCCTGCAGATCTGCGGGTGTGAGGCAATGAAGAAATGGCACTCGAAACCCCCTGTTGGGTATCATCAGGCACCCGAGCATGCTGTGCCACTCGGTGTTGGTGAGCTCTAGACCCTCTGCATACAAGCATGTGTTCGCTACCGGCGCCATCCTTGCCAAACACCCGCACTTACAGTCCATGGCGGGTTCAATGGAATTTCAGAGAACAGCTGGGGATGGGATGAACCCTAGATCTACGATTTGAATAGAAAGAGGAACGAGGGGAGGAGTTGTGTCAGTCTGGAGCATGAATGGATAGGTTTTTATGCAACCAATTGAGCAACGAAAGTAATAAATGTTGTGGTTGGTGTTAGGTGGTGGATTGATTCTGATTCAGTGTACGTGAATGCATTTGAGAAGCAACAAGACAACTTACTTGAATATAGCGAACTGCATTGTCATATCACAACGAACTGCGGAATGCGTGGTTGGGCCTGTGTTTGTGGAGTGGTATGGGGGATTTTTTTTAATTTTCAGTAGCCTCTCTTTTGTCTGTTGGGCCTGTGTTCGGGGAGTGAAGACGCATTGGGCGCAAGTCGGCCTGTGAGCACGGCTGGTTCTCGGTGCGCTGTGTGTGCGGTGTAATATTTAGTACCACCTCGCCCGCGGAGGGCACGCTCGACCTGTTTATAAGCGCTGGCGAGGCAGCCGAATCGAACTCCTCTGGTTACTTATTTCGGCACTTATACACGACGCCATCGCTTCTATGCTCTCGACCTCAGGGCCCATGTGCCCGCCCCATGCATCGTGGCTCGTAACGACTTTCCGTGGGCGCACCCTACTACGAGACCGGTCAATGGCTGCACTGGGTGGTCAATTTTTTTCTTTGTATTTTCTCTCTTAAGCATTTTTTCAAATGTAGGGGCGTGCACTCCTAAGTAAATCATTCGTGCACTACATTGATCAGGGTTCTGTACTGCATGTGCACGTATTCTGCACTACATGTACAATTCTCATTTTCTTTTCGTGTTTTTGCTCTTATGTATTCTTTTTTCAAGTGTAGGGGCGTGCACTGCTTAGTAAATTATTCGTGCACTGCATTGATCATGTTTCTGTACTGTCGTGGATCTAAGACTGACAGTAGAATGGGGGGTAGCTATGAGGAGGCAAGATCCTAGCTATGGCGAAGTTGTACACACGAGTTTTATGAGTTCAGGCCCTTCGCGGAGGAAGTAATAGCCCTACGTCTCGGTGCCCGGAGGCGGTCGACTGGATTATGTGTGTGTGTGTGTTACAGGGGGTGCGAACCCTTGTCTCAGTGGAAGGGGGTGGCTTATATAGAGTGCGCCAGGACCCCAACCAACCCACGTTATAAGGAGTTCAATGTACATAAAGAGGAGGCGTTACTGGTAGCGCCAGCCTTAAATGCCTTAATGGTCTTAAAGTCTACAGAGTGAACGCTTGTCCGTTGCTGTTCTGGATGACTCCTAGTCTTCAATAAGTCAAATGGATTTTTGTATGGTCGAGTGGTCGAGTGACTTCAGGAAGGAGGGGTCTCTGAGTAGCTGGTCGGTCGAGTGGATTGCACTCGACACCTTTGTTGGGCCCTCCCTGTTGTCTCTTGAGCCTCTTTGCTTCTAGGACAGTGGCCTTGGATAGGGCGTATAGGTCAGGCCTATGACCCTACCCCAGGTCTATATCATCATCATTAGCCCCTGAATGGATTGAGGTCCGAGTGAAAAGAAGGTTGAAGTTGATCTTGCTTCGACTCTTGTGTTTCACAACTATTCATTTTTGAACAGAGGCCAACGTTGGAACTTCAGCTTCGTTTCAGTCGCCTTGATCAATTCAGAAGTTGTCGATTGGACTTATAACATCATCCGTCGAGTGTTGTTTTTGTCGCGAAATCTTTGGCGCGATTGGTTACGGCGTATCCCGGATTCCACGGGATTCGAAATTTTGGGGAAGCGCGCGAGGCGGAGCGTGCCGTGGTAAGCGAGGTGGATAAACAGGAACGTTTCGATTTCTGCGCCACCTTTTTCGCCACGTATCCCACGCGTGACTGTTGAGGGATTTGACAGGATCACCCGGGCCCACACGTCAGCCAGTCGGAAGTGGGTCCTTAAAAGGTGATGGGGCCGAGGCGTCTGCACAGTGCGCGTCCATTCCCCTTCATTCTCCTCCGTTTCTCCACCGCATCCGGCTTCTCCGCTCTCTACGCCGCTGCTCCGCCACCATGGGAAAGGAAAAGACGGCGGCGCTAGAACGCGCGAAGAAGGTGACGGGGGCGTCGAAAGGCAAGAAGACGAATTGGGGGTCTTCGTCGCGGTCGGGGCTACCGTCGAGTTGGATCCAGGGCGATTGGATTCGATCCTCGCTTCGGCAGGAAGATTTGGATGAGATGGCCGAGTCCGGGCTGATAGTCCATGGAGCTGCGCGGTTGCCGGAGGGAGAGACGGAGCCGCAGCCGCGACCGGGTGAGTGTGTTCTGCTTGCCACCCATGTCGACCGTGGTTTCTCGCTTCCTCCGCACCCTTTTTCCCTGGGTTTCTTGAATTTCTTCGGGGCTCAACTCCATCATTTTTCTCCCAACACCATCACATATCTTGCCGCGTTCATGTCCATGTGCAAGAACTTTTTGGGGTGTCGACCGCACTGGGGTCTTTTCAAGCACATTTTCACTATCCGCCCCCGATGGTGAAGAAAGCAAATTGAGTGATGAGAAAACACACGTTATTCACATGTGTGGGGTCTGCATCCGTAAGAGGAAGAGGAGTTCTTTCCTTCAATGACCCTTCCCGAGTCGGTCGAGGTCGGCAATGACCGGTTCTACCGCCAGATATCATGACTCTGTGCCGCCGACCGAATTCCCCTTTTTCCTTCGATCGTTCAGACTCCTTCCTCGCCGAAAGTGACCGCCATGGAGAAGGTGGAGACAGGCATGCTGGTCGAGAGGGTGGTCTAGTTGATCAACCAGTATGCCACCGCATGGATTTGTTGGAGGTATTCTCACCGGCGATCCACCGCCTAGGATCGTGACCACTCTATGTGGATGTATTCGGAGCCGCGACACCGCCGGGTTCATCCAGAGGAGGTGCCGCCAAAACAAAGGGCCCAATGGCTGAGGAGTATTACAGGAAACAAGGACAACCCCAGGGGAGCCAGAAGAGTCGACCCCTTCAGTGACAGTAATCAGCCCAACAAGGTTCGACCTCTATAACCGATTGCATTTAGGTACTTTTTCCGACTATTCTTGGATCCGACTGACTTCTGCTCGACTTCTTGTCTTGTAGGTTTATAACGAGACGTACTCGATGCCCAATGGTGAGCAAGCTCTGGAGCAGGATCATGAGTGCGAGGACAGCGTGGAGGAGAGTGGCTAATGGGAGTCACCGGACGGCGATAACGAAGACGAGAGCGATGAGTCAGACGACGAGGAGGTGGTCGACTCACCGCCTCGTACGGAGCATCGATCCAAGAAGCAACATGATCCAGCGGGCAGGCGCGGTAAGGCTGTGGCCTCGAGCGCTCAAGCTCAGAAGCGCGCTCGGTCTTCAACTCCGGAGCTGGCAGAGAAAGTCACCAAGCAGCCCAAGATCAATCCCTCAAAGGCTCGGAAGACCTTGCCTAAGATTAAGATGGATGTTCCTGTTGCCTCTGGGTAAATGTTTTTTCCGTGTTTTCTGTTCGACCGATTTTCCCGCTCGACAGAGTGGATGGTGAACTTTTCCAGCCCAGCTTCTGCCGCGACTGATATGGATATCGACAAGGTCCCAGACGACGAGGAAACCGATGACGCAGCTACCTCCAAAGCTAGTAAGTCTACTAGACTTGAATTTACTCTGTCGATTGGATTGTTCATCAGTTGCATCTCTGATTTTTTCTGCTTGTTGCAGCTCCACGAGACGTTGTCGTGCTTCCAGACGATGAAGAAGTACCTTTGAGGGAAAGGAGGAGGAGGGACAAGGGATCGAGTAGGAAAGCGCCTGAGGTTCAGGTTCCTCAGTCGACACTGATGCCTAGGACGGCGATCGAGCGATCCACAGATCCGGCTCGCACCAACGTCACTTTCGCTATCCCGCTATCGACTTATTGCCCATCAGGGTCGGCTGCTCAGACCCCTGTTGCTCCAATACAACTCCACTCATCAGATCCAGCGGCTACTTTGACTGCCCTGCCATCATCGCTTTTCACTGCGTACCAAACTCCAGACGACCCACCGAGTGCTGCCAAGAAAGCTCTTCTTCAGTTGAATCTTGTGATGGGGTAGATGAAAGTGGTGCACGAGGCCAGTCAGGTGGCCTACAACGCCGGCGCTGCTTTGCAAACCAATGTCCAGGTTAGTTGATTTACGACTGATCTTATTTCTCATCTGATCACCCACTGGGGTGTGTCTGCCTTGAAGGTGTATAGGTCTTCCACTTGAATCGACTTTTATTGAGTCGATTGAGTTTTGAACCAGTGGGGGCACGCTGAGTGCACCCACTGGGTGTAGTCCCCGAGACCATAGTTGACTGCGGGCAGTCAACTGTGGTCTCGCATCTGATTTTCACTCGCCTGGGCGCATTCATGCCGAAAGTGAAACCTGAACCAGTGGGGGCACGCTAAGTGCAACCACTGGGTGTAGTCCCCGAGACCGTGGTCAACTGCAGGAAGTCGACTATGGCCCGAGAACAACTTTTGTCACTTTTTTTTACGACTCGAGCTGGGCAGACCATGCCGAGTGTTGAGTCAAACCAGTGGGGGCGCGCTAAGTGCACCCACTGGGTGTAGTCCCCGAGACTACCGTTGAATGTTTGATTCGGCGGTAGTCTTAGAGTAACTTTCATTGTGATGTTCCTTTGTTTCTGTCGACTGATATATCTTATATGTTGACTGCAGAAATCTTGTGATCTTGGGGCTCAACTTTCTACATTGAACAAGCAGCAAATCAGCCTCAACCTTGATCTGGAACTGGCCAAGAAGAACCTCAAGACTGCTCATGACGAAGTAGCTGCCATGGGAGGTAACCAATCGTCAACTGTCCATCTTACGACTAGCACTTTTCCATGTGTTTTTTTAGTCACTTTGAACCGAGTGACTTCACTCGAACAGATGTGCGTAGTGAAAACCGTCAACTTCAAGCTCATCTGAAGAATGTTGTTTCTTTAGAGAAAATGAAGCAGGCTCTGGAGAAGAAGGATCTGGATCTTGCTGCTGCCTAGAAGGAGGTGCGAGAGAAAACGGCACTTGCTGACAAGAAGCTGGCTTCAGTCGGCAAGTTAGAAGAAGAAAACTCCAAACTGAAGACCGCTGTCTCGGATGCCAATCGGGAGGTTGAGCAACTGAAGAAAGACAAGGACAAGCTGACTAATGAGATTGGAAACCTCAAGGCCAAGAAGGGCGAATTAGAATCTTATCTGGGCCAGCTTGCTGCAAAACTGGTCTTAAAGCTTGAAGGTATTGTTGTTCAACTGACTTGTTGCTGTTGATTGATAGGTCTTACCATATTGTCGACTCATTATGTACTCGACTGCGCAGAACTTTGCCAGGACTTTGAAGCAGAAACTGGGCGGGTCGAGATAGATCTTGATCCCATAAACTGTCCAGTCAAAGATGATGTCGCAATGAATGTGATGCGGTTGGAACCTTGCATGGATAACACAGTTGCTTATCTTTCCCGTCTAAAGGCGGCGATGACTCGGGTTGATGCTGAACTCTGTCCTCAGGCGGAACTGTCTCAAGTACTCGATTCTCTGATGGCTCGACTGAATCAAATACCTGACCGAGTGCAAGAATGTAAGAAATCATCTGCTCGGTATGGTGCTGATGTCGCCCTGTCATTGGTTCGAGAAAGAAGACAAGCTGGCGGAGCTCAAGGTTGCTAACACCAAAAGGCACACTTTCCAGTCCTTCATGGACACTTTCCTTGACGCGTCCACTCATATCGCAGACAGCATAGACCTTGACAGTTTCTGCGACCCAGCCAGTCCTTCTCCTGACGAGTGATAAAAAACATTATGCTTCACCTTTATTTGCCTCAGAATGCCGAGTGGTCATGTAATCGTTAAACTCCTTCGGGCTTGATGCTCGAGTACTTTTAATCCGTGGTCTAGAACCTTAGGATTTATCTGAACTTGGTTTATCTTTGAATATACTTGTGTTTGCCTTTGAGTGGAACTTGTTCTTCACTCGGAATAGTCTTTGTACTTGAGATGCAGTTCTGAGGAGAAGGTCTCAGCCGACCTACACCTCGCCGTACTTGCGGATCAAGATGGAGCGCACATTATACTTGTGGCGTAGCTCCAAAGAGAAGGTTGCAGTCGACCTGCACTTCATCGTCCTTGCGGATGAGGATGGAACACACGTTGTATTTGTGGCGCAGCTCCGAAGATAAGGTTGCAGTCCACCTGCACCTCGTCATCCTTGCGGATAGGGATGGAGTGCACGTTATACTTGTGGCGCAGCTTCAAAGAAAAGGTGGCAGTCGACCTGCGCCTCGTTGTCCTTGCGGATGAGGATGGAGCACATGTTGTATTGGTGGCGCAGTGCTACCTCTTGAGCACTACGTTGGTTTTCCCTTGAAGAGGAAAGGGTGATGCAGCAAAGTAGCGTAAGTATTTCCCTCAGTTTTTGAGAACCAAGGTATCAATCCAGTAGGAGGGTATACACGAGTCCTTCGCACCTACACAAACAAATAAATCCTCGCAACCAACACGATAAGGGGTTGTCAATCCCTACACGGTCACTTATGAGAGTGAGATATGATAGATATGATAAGATAATATTTTTGGTATTTTTGTGATAAAGATGCAAAATAAAATAAAAGACAACGGAAATAGCTAAATGTTGGAAGATTAATGTGATGGAAAATAGACCCGGAGGCCATAGGTTTAACTAGTGGCTTCTCTCGAGAGCATAAGTATTTACGGTGGGTGAACAAATTACTATTGAGCATTTGACAGAATTGAGCATAGTTATGAGTATATCTAGGCATGATCATGTATATAGGAATCACGTCCGAAACAAGTAGACCGACTCCTACCTGCATCTACTACTATTACTCCACACATCGACCGCTATCCAGCATGCATCTAGAGTATTAAGTTCATAAGAACAGAGTAACGCTTTAAGCAAGATGATATGATGTAGAGGGATAAACTCATGCAATATGATATAAACCCCATCTTGTTATCCTCGATGGCAACAATACAATACGTGCCTTGCTGCCCCTACTATCACTGGGAAAGGACACCGCAAGATTGAACCCAAAGCTAAGCACTTCTCCCATTGCAAGAAAGATCAATCTAGTAGGCCAAATCAAACTGATAATTCGGAGAGACTTGCAAAGATAACCAATCATACATAAAATAATTCAGAAGATTCAAATATTGTTCATAGATAAACTTGATCATAGACCCACAATACATCGGTCTCAACAAACACACCACAAAAGAAGATTACATCGAATAGATCTCCACAAGAGAGGGGGAGAACATTGTATTGAGATCCAAAAAGAGAGAAGAAGCCATCCAGCTAATAACTATGGACCCGAAGGTCTGAGGTAAACTACTCACACTTCATCAGAGAGGCTATGGTGTTGATGTAGAAGCCCTCCGTGATCGATGCCCCTCCGCTTGAGCTCCTAACAGCCCCAAGATGGGATCTCACGGCATGTAAGGTTGCGGTGGTGGAATTAGGTTTTGGCCCGTCACGATCGCTTGGGGGCACGAGGTATATATAGGAGGAAGGAGTACGTCGGTGGAGCAACATGGGGCCCACGAGGGTGGAGGGCGCGCCTAGTGGGGGCAGGTGCTCCCCCCTACCTCGTGGCTTCCTGGTAGCTTTCTTGACGTAGGGTCCAAGTCCTCTGGATCATGTTCATTCCGAAAATCACGTTCCCGGAGGTTTCATTCCGTTTGGACTCCGTTTGATATTCTTTTTCTTCGAAACTCTGAAATAGGCAAAAAACATCAATTCTGGGCTGGGCCTCCGGTTAATAGGTTAGTCCCAAAAATAATATAAAAGTGTATAATAAAGCCCAATAATATCCAACAGAAGATAATATAGCATAGAGCAATAAAAAATTATAGATACGTTGGAGACGTATCAAGCATCCCTAAGCTTAATTCCTGCTCGTCCTCGAGTAGGTAAATGATAAAACAGAATTTTGATGTGGAATGCTACTTGGCATAATTTCAATGTAATTCTTCTTAATTGTGGTATGAATATTCTGATCCGAAAGATTCAAGATAAAAGTTCAATATTGACATAAAAATAATAATACTTCAAGCATACTAACTAAGCAATTATGTCCTCTCAAAATAACATGGCCAAAGAAAGTTCATCCCTACAAAATCATATAGTTTAGTCATGCTCCATTTTCGTCACACAAGAATGCTCTCATCATACACAACCCCAATGACAAGCCAAGCAATTGTTCCATACTTTAGTAATCTCAAATTTTTTCAACCTTCACGCAATACATGAGCGTGAGCCATGGATATAGCACTATGAGTGGAATAGAATATAATGATGGGGGTTATGTGGAGAAGACAAAAAAGGAGAAAGTCTCACATCAACGAGGCTAATCAATGAGCTATGGAGATGACCATCGATTGATGTTAATGAAAGGAGTAGGGATTGACATGCAACGGATGCACTAGAGCTATAAATATATGAAAGCTCAACAAAAGAAACTAAGTGGGTGTGCATCCAACTTGCTTGCTCACGAAGACCTAGGGCACTTGAGGAGGCCCATTGTTTGAATATACAAGCCAAGTTCTATAATGAAAAATTCCCACTAGTATATGAAAGTAACAAAACAAGAGACTCTCTATCATGAAGATTATGGTGCTACTTTGAAGCACAAGTGTGGTAAAAGGATAGTAACATTGTCCATTCTCTCTTTTTCTCTCATTTTTTTGGGCCTTCTCTTTTTTTATGGACTTTCTCTCTTTTTTTTTATTCCTCACTTGGGACAATGCTCTAGAAAATGATGATCATCACACTTCTATTTATTTACAACTCAATGATTACAACTCGATACTAGAACAAAGTATGACTCTATATGAATGCCTCCGGCGGTGTACCGGGATATGCAATGAACCAAGAGTGACATGTACGATTATGAACGGTGGCTTTGCCACAAATACTATGTCAACTACATGATAATGCAAAGCAATATGCCAATGATGAACGTGTCATGATAAACGGAACGGTGGAAAGTTGCATGGCAATATATCTCGGAATGGCTATGGAAATGCCATAATAGTTAGGTATGGTGGCTGTTTTGAGGAAGATATGAGGAGGTTTATATGTGAAAGAGCGTATCATATCACGGGGTTTGGATGCACCAGTGAAGTTTGCACCAACTCTCAATGTGAGAAAGGGCAATGCATGGTACCAAAGAGGCTAGCAATGATGGAAAGGTGAGAGTGCGTATAATCCATGGACACAACATTAGTCATAAAAGACCTCACGTACTTATTGCAAAAATCTACAAGTCATCAAAAACCAAGCACTACGCGCATGCTCCTAGGGGGATAGATTGGTAGGAAAAGACCATCGCTCGTCCCCGACCGCAACTCATAAGGAGGACAATCAAAGAACACCTCATGTTTCAAATTTGTTACATAACGTTTACCATACGTGCATGCTACGGGACTTGCAAACTTCAACACAAGTATTTCTCAAATTCACAACTACTCAACTAGCACAACTTTAATATCACTACCTCCATGTCTCAAAACAATCATCAAGCATCAAACTTCTCTTAGTATTCAAAACACTCATAAGAAATTTTTTACTATTCTTGAATACCTAGCATATTATGATTATTTAAGAAAATTACCATGCTATTTAAGACTCTCAAAATAATCTAAGTGAAGCATGAGAGATCAATAGTTTCTATAAAACAAATCCACCACCGTGCTCTAAAGATATAAGTGAAGTACTAGAGCAAAAACTATATAACTCAAATGATATAAGTGAAGCTCATTGAGTATTCTAATAATTTCCGAATCATGTGTGTCTCTCTCAAGAGGTGTGTACAACAAAGATGATTGTGGTAAACTAAAAAGCAAAGAGTCAAATCATACAAGACGCTCCAAGCAAAACACATATCATGTGGTGAATAAAAATATAGCTCCAAGTAAAGTTACCGATGGAAGTAGATGAAAGAGGGGATGCCTTCCGGGGCATCCCCAAGCTTTGGCTTTTAGGTGTCTGTAAGTGCATCTAGTGCCCCTTAGTGATTTTGGTGTATTGAAGACTTATAGGTAAAGAGACTAATGAGCTTATGAGTGTACACAGGTCTATAAGTCTATGAGGAGTTTGATATTTACAAAGAAAGTCGACCCCTAAAAATGAAGTTCTTCGACTGAAGACTTTCTAAAGACTTTGAAAGTGAAGAAATTGGTGTGACCTTGAAGACTTGGTATTCATTCGAGGAACATGAAGCATGAAGACTTTTGTTTTCATAGTTTCATTTTCTAATTCTTGAGTCATAGGAAACACCGTACTGTTAAAGGGGGTCGAGGAAATACTAAGGAAAAATTTCCAAGTGATGCTCAACTCAAAATTCTACACCTACCAATCCCTTCGAGTGAAGCCATTGGAAATCTCATACAGTTCAGTCATATTCTTCAAAGGATGAGACGAAGTTCTTCCGGTCTCTGAGGAATTTGTTCGATCGAGGAGTTAGGAATTCGCCAAAGGCGAATTGCCTACACAAAGGAGGAACATGATAGCCCTGAGGAATTTGATACTCAAATTTCCGACCGTTGCTGTGCTATGCGCCAGCTGTCCCAAAATATCTACCCACCTAACGGTCATATCCTTGAAGGGCATTTATGTCTTATCATGTCGGGCTGCTCCCTAGGCTATAAATAGCCGCCCCCTACAACCACTAGCTGGTTGGCTGCTCCGAGAGAAACTAACACTTGTCAATTGAGAGCATCCCATCCTCCGAGGACTTTGGGCGAAAATCATCAAGTGAGGAAAACCCAAACCCAAACACCTACAAACCCAAAGTGATTGAGCATCACTGAAGAGATTGATCTTGCATGGATCTGACGCTTGTTACCTTTGAAGATTGTGCTTCTTCCAGACGGTTAGGCGTCATGGTCTAGAGCATCCAAGAGGAATTGTGGATCACTGACTGACCGAGTTTGTGAAGGTTCGGAAGTCACCTGAAGACTTACCACGAGTGATTGGACGAGGTCTGTGTGACCTTAGTTCAAGGAGAATACGGTGAGGACTGTGTGTCCTCAGGTTTAAATACCTAGCCGCTCTAACCGGATGTACAACTGAGACAACAGTTGGAACTGGTCTACCATATCATTGTATTCACCAAGCCTACCTGTTCTATTTCCTCAACTCTTTCATTTCCTCATTACTGTGTTGAGTGCTTGTTCATATCTGTGTTTTAAGACTTTCTCAATTTCCTCAGTTCAATTTCTTCAGTCTGTTTGTCTTCATCCTGTGTTATCCTGTGTTTACGCTTTCATCGATCATGCGTGTCTTCATTTCATCATGATGGCCATGCTTGTGTTCTCGTTATGCTTACTCTGAGTACTTATTCCATCAAAGTAGTTCTTCGCTAAGGAATTTCCTCACCCGCAAATTCCTCGTTGAAGAATTCATAAAATCGCCTATTCACCCCCTCTAGTCGATATAACGAACTTTCAATTGGTATCGAGCAAGGTACTCCTTGTTACGTGTGATTTTGGTTTAACCGCCGGAGTTTTAGTTATGTCAACCGCAGGTATGATCAAGGTCTCTGATGGGTGTCCTACCTTCGATGGGACGGACTACCCCTACTGGAAGAATAAGATGCGAATGCATCTTGAGGCAATTGATAATGATCTATGGTATGTTGTGGAAAATGGTGTTCCCTCTGTCACACCTTCTCTGAATGCTGCTGATGTGAAGAGATTCAAGCAACTCGATTCTCAAGCGAAGAATATCATATGTGGCCATCTGAGCAAAGGACAGTATGGAAGAGTGACTGCTTTGGAAACTGCTAAGCTTATCTGGGATAGGCTGTCCAAAGTGAATGAAGGAGTCTCAACACAGCGTGACTCTCGAGTTGATGTTCTTCGCAATCTCTTCAACCGCTTCAAAAGACTCGACAATGAAAATGTTCAACAAACCTTCGATCACCTCACTGACATCTCAAATGAGCTTCAAGCGCTTGGTGCCACTGACATCACCGACCATGAGGTGGTGAAGAAATTGCTGAGATCGCTTGATTCCTCATTTGATACTCTGGCATTGATGATACAAGAACGTGCTGATTACAAGTCACTTGATCCCGCTGATATCCTCGAGAGGCTAAATACTCTTCCAGCTTGCTGAAAAGAGAGATCTCTATGGTTCGAGCTATGGCAGATCACGTGCACTGAAGGCCAAGGCAGTTTCTGAGTTTGAAGATGAAGACTCTTGTAGCAGCCTTGGTGATCCTGAAGAACTGAGCCATGAACTAGCACTGCTCGTGAAGAAAATCCAGAAGTTCTCAAGACATGGTAGCTTTGGAAAACCCTCAAGGAGCAATGATTCCTCATCCAGTGACTACAAGAAGAGGCTTTGTCACAAATGCAAGAAACCTGGACACTACATTCAAGATTGTCCTCAGTGGGAAAAGGAATCAAAGAAGAAGAAATACAAGGATTACAGTTCTGATGATGCGAAGAAAAAGAAGAAATCCTCAAAGTCTTCAACATCAAAATCCTCAAAGTCTTCATCTCATAAGAAGAGCAGCTCCAAGAAGGCTCGGGCATTCATTGGCAAGGAAATGGACTCTGAGGCTGAATCCGAAGAAAATGAGGAAGAGGAGGCGTCTGAGGAGTTCGAATCTGGTGTGGCGAGCCTAGCCCTCGCTACTGCATTCGTCAGCAAGTCTATCTTCAACACTGAAGAAAATGACCTCACCAACAAGGCTGATGAAGGCAATGATTGTTGGGGAACGTAGTAATTTCAAAAAAATTCCTACGCACACGCAAGATCATGGTGATGCATAGCAACGAGAGGGGAGAGTGTTGTCTACGTACCCTCGTAGACCGAAAGCGGAAGCGTTAGAAAAACACGGTTGATGTAGTCGTACGTCTTCACGATTCGACCGATCAAGTACCGAACGCACGACACCTCCGAGTTCAGCACACGTTCAGCCCGATGACGTCCCTCGAACTCCGATCCAGCCGAGTGTTGAGGGAGAGTTTCGTCAACACGATGGTGTGGTGACGATGATGATGTTCTACCGACGCAGGGCTTCGCCTAAGGACCGCTACATGATTATCGAGGTGGACTATGGTGGAGGGGGGCATCGCACACGGCTAAAAGATCAAACAATCAATTGTTGTGTCTCTAGGGCGCCCCCTACCTCGTATATAAAGGAGCAAGGGGGGGAGGTGCGGCCGACCAAGGGGAGGCGCGCTAGGAGGAGTCCTACTCCCACCGGGAGTAGGACTCCCTCCCTTCCTTGTTGGATTAGGAGAAGGGGGAAAGAGGAGGGAGAGAGGAAGGAAAAGGGGGGGCGTCGTCCCCCTCTCCTTGTACTATTCGGACTAGAGGGGGAGGGGCGCGCGGCCCTACCCTAGCCGCCTCTCCTCTTCTCCACTATGGCCCACTATGGCCCATTAAGCTCCCGGGGGGTTCCGGTAACCCCTCGGTACTCCTGTAAAATCCCGATTTCACCCGGAACACTTCCGATATCCAAATATAGGCTTCCAATATATAAATCTTCATGTCTCGACCATTTCGAGACTCCTCATCATGTCCGTGATCACATCCGGGACTTCGAACAAACTTTGGTACATCAAAACTCATAAACTCATAATATAACTGTCATCGAAACTTTAAGCGTGCGGACCCTACGGGTTCGAGAACTATGTAGACATGATCGAGACACGCCTCCGTCAATAACCAATAGAGGAACCCGGATGCTGATATTGGCTCCTACATATTCTACAAAGATCTTTATCGGTCGACCGCATAACAACATCGTTGTTCCTTTGTCATCGGTATGTTACTTGCCCGAGAATCGATCGTCAAGATCTCAATACCTAGTTCAATCTCGCTATCGACAAGGCTCTTTACTCGTTCCATAATACATCATCCCGCAACTAACTCATTAGTTGCAATGCTTGCAAGGCTTAAGTGATGTGCATTACCGAGTGGGCCCAAAGATACCTCTCCAACTATCGGAGTGACAAATCCTAATCTCGAAATACGCCAACCCAACAAGTACCTTCGAGACACCAGAGCACCTTTATAATCACCCAGATTACGCCAGGACGCTTGGTAGCACACAAAGTGTTCCTCCAATGAACGGAGTTGCATAATCTCATAGTCATAGGAACATGTATAAGTCATGAAGAAAGTAATAGCAACATACTAAACGATCGAAAGCTAAGCTAACGGAATGGGTCAAGTCAATCACATCATTCTCCTAATGATGTGATCCAGCTAATCAAATGACAACTCATGTCAATGGCTAGGAAACATAACCATCTTTGATCAACGAGCTAGTCAAGTAGATGCATACTAGTGACACTCTGTTTGTCTATGTATTCACACAAGTATTATGTTTCCGGTTAATACAATTCTAGCATGAATAATAAACATTTATCATGATATAAGGAAATAAATAATAACTTTATTATTGCCTCTATGGCATATTTCCTTCAGTCTCCCACTTGCACTAGAGTCAATAATCTAGATTACATAGTAATGATTCTAACACCCCACTACTAGGGAAAATCCTATACATAGAATCTTATCAGCAGCGCGCTTTAAAATAAGGCGCTGCTACTAATTAGCAGTAGCGAGCTCAAGCTTAACTCGCTGCTGAAATAAATATAGCAGAGCGCCTACCAAAGACGCGCTCTGCTATAATTCCCACGAGGCCATGATGTTAGTTGTGGCAGCAACGTTATAACGACGGCGCTCACTGCTACGGAGCATAGTAGCAGCGATTTCGCCAATAAGAGCTAATGCTAAGTTTACTACAAAATTTAGTCCCACCTCGCCTATGAAGAGAGTTTCTACCACCTTAAATATGTTACTTCTCAAACTTTGACAAGCACTTGGTCTTCATTGAACTCTATGTGTAGAATTTAGGTTGCAATATGAGTCTTCACCGGTTCCTAAACCGTGAGGACTCATATTGAAAATCAGATTGTACACAAAAGATCGTTGATGATCAATGTATTTTTGATACATTGAACTAAGTCTATTTTACATGTTGACATATAGCAAGAGCGCTTCTTTGTGAAAGGCGTTGTTGCTAGGTAGTTTAGCAAGAGGCGTCTTTCTCTATAGCGTGCTCTTGCTAAGCCATTCCATCTCCCACACCTCTCCTCTATCCGATCCACTCACACCACACACTCATTGATCCCTCTCAATCCCCCGCGCGGTCCTCCCCGTCGCCTCCTCCTCCTCAAGGCCGTCACCTCCTCCTCCTTGCCGGACTCGGCACCGCCTCCTCCTCCGTCCTCCTCCACTCGCTGGCCGGCCCTCCCCGCCTCCGCCTTCCTCCTCCGTCCTCCTCCACTGCCGCCGGCCGCCCTCCTCGCTCCGCCTTCCTCCTCCGTCCCTACTCTCTTCTCCCTCCTCGAGTCGCCCTCCTTCTCCCTCCCCGCCTGCTACATTTTGATTTAGTAGGCTAGTTCATATGCAACATTTTGATTTAGTTGATATGATTTAGTTGATTTAGTAGGCTAGTTGATTTAGTTGATTTAGAACATTTTGATTTAGTTGATTTAGTAGGCTAGTTGATTTAGAACATTTTGATTTAGTTGATTTAGTATGCACCATTTTATTGTTATTTTTTTTCTGTACATGGATAGGTACGTAGTTGCTTTTGTTTTTTTAATAAGTTACTTTTTGGCAAAATGTAGGTGGTACCTTGTCATCTAATATGTTACTAGATCTTAGGATTATAATTGTCCATCAAATTGCTTCTCGCGGAAGAACCAAAAATATCACATGCTACTGTTTTTCTTTCCTGTGGAGTGGATCGTTAATCCTTTGCTCATATTGCTTTAGGAAAAATGGCGCCGCCACCATCACCATATGTCGATTGTGCAAGTCAAGGTGCGCCAGCAGCCTTGCAACTGGCAAGCTGTTCGGCATCTACTTCCAGCCGAGTTTTCGTCATGCGGTGGTAAGAAATTAGATGAAATGTAATAACTATTTTATTTTTAGTGTTGACATTACTGCATTGTGTCATTTTGCTTATTTTACACAGATCGTCCCATGCAATGTGAGGTGGAAATTCAACAAGTCGACAGAGACACTGTGACATTTGAGGCTCTGGGGGCCGTACACTATGGAGGTCGAGAAAGGACGCAATATGTTGCAGATTGGAGGAGATGGATGGGCCCATTTCGCCGCCGCATGCGCCTTCTCGGTGGTGAGTTGATCAGCTTCTCCTTCAGAGCAGAAAGACCCAAGCTGGCTGTCATTTATCTTAACCTGGTGGAAGATGATGAAGATGACGAATATGATGAAGATGATGAAGATAATGAGGACCCACTCGATGAAGATGATGAGGACCCACTTCATGAAGCCATCGTAACTCAAATAACAAGGTTGAGCAAGGAGGAGGTGTCCAACCTGTGGGACATAATTCCGCCACGTGCTGACTTTGTCGGGGTGCCATTCGTGACCCGCCTGACAAATACCATGGTTGATCGACATGATATGGTATGTTATACTTACAAATGCAAATTATCCGATGAAATACTTAGTGTACAGTCCAATGATATGGTATGTTGTGTGGAATCTAGTCGATGATATGTTTCAGTATAGAGTTCGATCACATGCTTATTAGTGTAGAATCTAAGTAAACTGTTAATAGTGTAGATAATCCATATGTACTTATTTGAGAGGCTATTTATTAATTGATATGTTTTTCTTATTCATAAATTGGCAAAGAGCATATCTGTGAGTTATGGTATCGATCCCGATGAAGAAGGCTCGGTTGGACTACGCCATCGCAAGGGCTCCGTCACAACTCTGTACTTACCACGTGGACACCTGACGGTCGCACACACTTAAACTCGGTTGGGTGGAAGAAATTCCTCGATGGCAAGAATCTTCGTGTTGGACAGGCCATCCTAATTACTATCAGAACACCAACCGCCTGTGCTTGAGGATGATGATTGTCTTTGATATCATCTAGAACTACATATGTGTGTGTGGCTATATCATCTAGAACTACATATGATGATTGTCGTCGATATCATCAAGAACTACATATGATGATCGCCGCTGATATGACCTTGTATCGCTTGAGGATGCATGTTGACTATGCATGAAATTGTTATCTAGTACTTTTTCGTCTCAAATTACTCGTCATGGTTTGAACTAAAACCACGACGAGTAATTTGGAACGGCGAGTACTACCCAAGAATGGTTTATGAATTTGATATCTAGTAGCGATACCTAGTATCTAGTATCTAAAAGGGAAACCGAAAGGAAAGGGTACGGGGAAAATGATGAAAGATATAGTAGTAGCGAGGGATCATGTAAATCGCTACAGCTAAGTAATAGTAGCGCTCGAAAAGCGCCGATATCGTCAACGAGTAGTAGCGCTGGTACGGACCGTGCTACTACTATAAGTTAGTCTGAGCGCCTTATTAGTAGCGCTGCCACCACCTACCGCTGCTAGCCTCAAAACCCGCACTACTACTAGGGTTTTCCCTAGTAGTGCCCATGGAGCCTTGGTGCTGATCATGTTTTGCTCGTGGAAGAGGCTTAGTCAACGGGTCGCAACATTCAGATCCGTATGTATCTTGCAAATTTCTATGTCTCCCACCGGACTAGCTCCCGGATGGAATTGAAGCGTCTCTTGATGTGCTTGGTTCTCTTGTGAAATCTGGATTCCTTCACCAAGGCAATTGCACCAGTATTGTCACAAAAGATTTTCATTGGACCCGATGCACTAGGTATAACACCTAGATCGGATATGAACTCCTTCATCCAGACTCCTTCATTTGTTGCTTCGAAGCAGCTATGTACACCGCTTCACACGTAGATCCCGCCACGACGATTTGTTTAGAACTGCACCAACTGACAGCTCCACCATTCAATGTAAACACGTATCCGGTTTGCGATTTAGAATCGTCCGGATCAGTGTCAAAGCTTGCATCGACGTAACCATTTACGACTAGCTCTTTGTCACCTCCATAAACGAGAAACATACCATAGTCCTTTTCAGGTATTTCAGGATGTTCTTGACCGCTGTCCAGCGATCCACTCCTGGATTACTTTGGTACCTCCCTGCTAGACTTATAGCAAGGCACACATCAGGTCTGGTACACAGCATTGCATACATGATAGAGCCTATGGCTGAAGCATAGGGAACATCTTTCATTTTCTCTCTATCTTCTGCAGTGGTCGGGCATTGAGTCTTACTCAACTTCACACCTTGTAACACAGGAAAGAACCCTTTCTTTGCTTGATCCATTTTGAACTTCTTCAAAACTTTATCAAGGTACGTGCTTTGTGAAAGTCCAATTAAGCATCTTGATCTATCTCTATAGATCTTGATGCCCAATATATAAGCAGCTTCACCGTGGTCTTTCATTGAAAAACTCTTATTCAAGTATCCCTTTATGCTATCCAGAAATTCTATATCATTTCCAATCAACAATATGTCATCCACATATAATATTAGAAATGCTATAGAGCTCCCACTCACTTTTTTGTAAATACATGCTTCTCCAAAAGTATGTACAAAACCAAATGCTTTGATCACACTATCAAAGCGTTTATTCCAGCTCCGAGAGGCTTGCACCAGTCCATAAATGGATCGCTGGAGCTTGCACACTTTGTTAGCTCCCTTTGGATTGACAAAACCTTCTAGTTGCATCATATACAACTCTTCTTCCAGAAATCCATTCAGGAATGCAGTTTTGACATCCATTTGCCAAATTTCATAATCATAAAATGTGGCAATTGCTAACATGATTCGGACAAACTTAAGCATTGCTACGGGTGAGAAAGTCTCATCATAGTCAATCCCTTGAACTTGTCGAAAACCTTTTGCAACAAGTCGAGCTTTAACATTACCGTCAGCGCCAGTCTTCTTCTCGAAGATCCATTTATTCTCAATGGATTGCCGATCATTGGGCAAGTCAACCAAAGTCCACACTTTGTTCTCCTACATGGATCCCATCTCAGATTTCATGGCCTCAAGCCATTTTGCAGAATTTGGGCTCACTGTCGCTTCTTCATAGTTCGTAGGTTCGTCATGGTCTAGTAACATAACCTCGAGAACAGGATTACCGTACCACTCTGGTGCGGATCTTACTCTGGTTGACCTAAAAGGTTCAGTAACAACTTGATCTGAAGTTCCATGATCATCATCATTAACTTCCTCACTAATTGGTGTAGGCGTCACAGGAACCGGTTTCTGTGATGAACTACTTTCCAATAAGGGAGCAGGTATAGTTACCTCATCAAGTTCTACTTTCCTCTCACTCACTTCTTTCGAGAGAAACTCCTACTCTAGAAAGGATCCATTCTTAGCAATGAATGTTTTGCCTTCGGATCTGTGATTGAAGGTGTACCCAACAGTCTCCTTTGGGTATCCTATGAAGACACATTTCTCCGATTTGGGTTCGAGCTTATCAGGTTGAAGCTTTTTCACATAAGCATCGCAGCCCCAAACTTTAAGAAACGACAACTTTGGTTTCTTGCCAAACCATAGTTCATAAGGCGTCGTCTCAACGGATTTCGATGGTGCCCTATTTAACGTGAATGCAGCCATCTCTAAAGCATAACCCCAAAACGATAGCGGTAAATCAGTAAGAGACATCATAGATCGCACCATATCTAGTAAAGTACGATTACAACGTTCGGACACACCATTACGCCGTGGTTTTCTGGGTGGCGTGAGTTGCCAAACTATTACGCATTGTTTCAAATGTGAACCAAACTCGTAACTCAAATATTCTCCTCCACGATCAGATCGTAGAAACTTTATTTTCTTGTTACGATGATTTTCAACTTCACTCTGAAATTCTTTGAACTTTTCAAATGTTTCAGACTTATGTTCATTAAGTAGATATACCCATATCTGCTTAAATCATCTATGAAGGTGAGAAAATAACGATACCCGCCGCGAGCCTCAACATTCATCGGACCACATACATCTGTGTGTATGATTTCCAACAAATCTGTTGCTCTCTCCATAGTTCCGGAGAACGGTGTTTTAGTCATCTTGCCCATGAGGCACGGTTCGCAAGTACCAAGTGATTCATAATCAAGTGGTTCCAAAAGTCCATCAGTATGGAGTTTCTTCATGCGCTTTACACTGATATGACCTAAACGGTAGTGCCACAAATAAGTTGCACTATCATTATCAACTCTGCATCTTTTGGCTTCAACATTATGAATATGTGTATCACTACTATCGAGATTCATCAAAAATAGACCACTCTTCAAGGGTGCATGACCATAAAAGATATTACTCATATAAATAGAACAACCATTATTCTCTCGATTTAAATGAATAACCGCCTCGCATCAAACAAGATCCAGATATAATGTTCATGCTCAACGCCGCACCAAATAACAATTATTTAGGTCTAATACTAATCCCAAGGTAGATGTAGAGGTAGCGTGTCGACGGCGATCTTGGAACCGCTTCCCACGCTGCGTCATCACCTCATCCTTGGCCGTTGTTCGCTAATCCGTAGTCCCTGCTTCGAGTTGCAAATATTGGCAATGTAACCAAGATCAAATACCCAAAGCATCATGAGCTCTAGTAAGGTACACATCAATAACATGTATATCACATATAACTTTGTTCACCTTGCCATCCTTCTTATCCGCCAAATACTTGGGGCAGTTCCGCTTCCAGTGACCAGTCTACTTGCAGTAGAAGCACTCAGTCTCAAGCTTAGGTCCAGACTTGGGTTTCTTCTCTTGAGCAGCAACTTTCTTGCTGTTCTTCTTGAAGTTCCCCTTCTTCTTCCCTTTGCCCTTTTTCTTGAAACTGGTGGTCTTATTGACCATCAAACTTGATGCTCCTTCTTGATTTCTACCTCCGCAGCCTTTAGCATTGCGAAGAGCTCAGGAATCGTCTTATCCATCCCTTGCATGTTATAGTTCATCATGAAGCTCTTGTAGCTTGGTGGCGTGATTGAAGAATTTCATCAATGACGCTATCATCCGAAGATTAACTCCCAGCTTGAATCAAGTGATTGTTATACCTGCACATTTTGAGTATATGCTCACTAACAAAACTATTCTCTTCCATCTTGCAGTCAGAGAAATTATTGGAGACTTCATATCTCTCAATCCGCATTTGCTTGAAATATTAACTTCAACTCCTGGAACATCTCCTATGCTCCATGACGCTCAAAACATCATTGAAGTCCCAGTTCTAAGATGTAAAGCATGGCACAATCGAACTATCAAGTAGTCATCGCTTTGCTGCTCGCCAGACGCTCATAACATCCGTGTTGCTCCTCAAGAAGAGTTTGGCACCTAGCGGTGCTTCTAGGACGAATTCTTCTATGCAGCAATGAGGATAATCCTCAAGTTACGGACCCAAATCCGTGTAATTGCTACCATCATCTTTCAACTTTGCTTTCAAGGAACGATTAAAATTCAACGGAACAACAACACGGGCCATCTATCTACAATCAACATAGACAAGCAAGATACTATCGGTACTAAGTTCATGATAAATTTAAGTTCGCTTAATCATATTACTTAAGAACTCCCACTTAGATAGATATCCCTCTAATACTCTAAGTGATCACGTGATCCAAATCAACTAAACCATAACCGATCATCACGTGAAATGGAGTAGCTTTCAATGGTGAACAGCACTATGTTGATCATATCTACTATATGATTCACGCCGACCTTTCGGTCTCAAAGTGTTTCGAGGACATATCTGCATATGCTAGGCTCGTCAAGTTTAACCTGAGTATTCTGCGTGTGCAAAACTGGCTTGCACCCATTGTAGATGGACATAGAGCTGTAGGACCTTGAAGTATGTCTAGAGGGGGGGGGGGTTATTAGACTACTTGACCAATTAAAAGCTATGCCTTTTCCCAATTTTATACTTTGGCAGATTTTAGCTATCTTTCAACAATTCAAGCAATCATCACGCAATTCAAGCAAGCATGCAAAGAGTATATAGGCAGCGGAAAATAAAGCATGCAACTTGCAAGAATGTAAAGGGAAGGGTTTGGAGAAGTCAAACGCAATTGGAGACACGAATGTTTTTGTCGTGGTTCCGATAGGTGGTGCTATCGTACATCCACGTTGATGGAGACTTCAACCCACATAGGGCAACGGTTGTGCGAGTCCACGGAGGGCTCCACCCACGAAGGGTCCACGAAGAAGCAACCTTGTCTATCCCACCATGGATGTCGCCCACGAAGGACTTGCCTCACTAGCGGTAGATCTTCACGAAGTAGGCGATCTCCTTGCCCTTACAAACTCCTTGGTTCAACTCCACAATCTTGTCGGAGGCTCCCAAGTGACACCTTGCCAATCTAGGAGACACCACTCTCCAAGAAGTAACAAATGGTGTGTTGATGATGAACTCCTTGCTCTTGTGCTTCAAGTGATAGTCTCCCCAACACTCAACTCTCTCTCATAGGATTTGGATCTGGTGGAAAGAAGGTTTGAGTGGAAAGCAACTTGGGGAAGGCTAGAGGTCAAGATTCATATGGTTGGAATGGAATATCTTGGCCTCAACACATGACTAGGTGGTTCTCTCTCAGAACTGGTAAGTTGGAAGTGTAGGTTTGTTCGGATGGCTCTCTCCATGAATGAAGAGGAGGTGGAGGGGTATATATAGCCTCGACACAAAATCTAACCATTACACACAATTTACCAAACTCGGTGGGACCGAATCAACAAACTCGGTCAGACCGATTTAGTAAACCTAGTGACCTTTAGGGTTTTCGGTGGTATCGACATGCAACTCGGTAGGACCGATATGGTTAGGGTTAGGGCATAATGTAATCTTGGTGAGACCGATTACACAAACTCGGTGAGACCGAATTTGGTAATTAGCTAACCAGAGAGTTGGTCAGGTAAACTCGGTGGGACCGATTTGCTCTTTCGGTGAGACCGAAAAGTTACAAAAGGGAAACAGAGAGTTTACATTGTAATCTTGGTGGGACCGATTCGCTCTTTCGGTGAGACCGAAATGTTACGAAAGGGAAACAGAGAGATTACAATCCCATCTCGGTGAGACCAAGATCCCTATATGAAACCGATTTGCCTAGGGTTTGTGGCAGTGGCTATGACATCTGAACTCGGTGGCGCCGGATAGAAAGAATCGGTAGGGCCGAGTTTGACTTTAGGTTTAGGTCATATGTGGATGTGAGAAAGTAGTGGAGGGTTTTGGAGCATATCACTAAGCACATGAAGCAAAAGGCTCATTAAACAACACCTCATCCCTTCTTGATAGTATTGGCTTTTCCTATAGACTCAATGTGATCTTGGATCACTAAAATGTAAAATGTAGAGTCTTGAGCTTTTGAGCTTGAGCCAATCCTTTGTCCTTGATATTTTGAGGGATCCACTTTCATCATCCATGCCATGCCATTCATTGAGCTTTCCTGAAATATTTGTCTTGGAATAGCATTAGCTCAATGAGCTATATGTTGTTATGAATTACCAAAACCACCTAGGGATAGTTGCACTTTCAATCTCCCCCTTTTTGGTAATTGATGACAACATATAGATCAAAACTTCGACAAATGATAATAAAATTGAAAAACATCATCGCTTTGAGAAGTATGTGATAAGCAAGAGCTCCCCTTAAATTTGTGCATATTTTAAGATTTGCTTTGGACTGCAAATGCACAAGGAATTAGACTCATGGGTTACTCTTCCATGTCACATACATCTTGGTGGAGCGCTCAAAATAACAAAGATTAAATACATGCACTCATCACCAAGCAAAGTGAATGATCATATAAGGATAAGTAAGATAATAGTGTAGCTTATGATCAAACAGCAATGTTCATAGAAAATGCATCAGTCTTACGGGTAATTGCATAGTATCTCAACCAATCAAAAGCAAATAAAGTTCAACCAAAAAGACAAGAGAGAACAAAAGCAAATCTCTCTCTCTCTCTCGAAGCTTATGATCTATACATTTTTCTCCCCCTTTGGCAACAAGTTACCAAAAAGTTCCTAGAAAATGCATAGGACTATATCGTCTCTCAGGCTTGGTCTTCTGGTGGTGGTGGTGTCCGGAGAACTCCAAGAACGAAGGCTTCAACGATGTAGATGGAGCTGAAGGAGTTGGTGCCGAGCTAGTTGTGCCGAGCTGTAGTGGAGCCGATGAAGTGACTCGTGTCTTGAACTGGCTGCAGCCTGATCTCTCGAGCTCGTGGCACTCTGCAAATGCATCGACCGTTGTCCTGCCTTCCTCTCCTCGCATGTCATCCTCAGTAGCTACTCCACACCGATCAATCTTAGTTACTTTGACATCAAGATCATAGAATTTTTGTTCCATGATTCTTTCTAGGCTCTCCTGGTTTTGAGTTAGGGTGGCCAACCCCTTCTCAATCCGCAGAGTTGATGCTATCAAGTAACCAAGCTGCTCCTGCTTGTTCTTCAGAAAGTATTCAGATGCCTCTGCTTGAGTTGGCATCTTGGCAGCCTTCTCTTGCCTTGCTTTCTCCTTCTTCTCTTGCGCTTGCACTGATGTTGGTTCATTCTCAGTCATGACAACTTGATTGTCCTCAAAGTCAAGATAGAGAACCATGTGTTCCTTATCCAACTGATACTTTCCTGTGCCCATCTTTGAGTTAATCAACTCCTGAATCTGTGGGGCATATCCACAGCTCCTCTTCTAGTCTGCTGCAGTCCTCTTGATAGTTTCAACTATGAGGCTCATGACTTTGAATTTTTGAGGCACATCAAAAATGTGAAGCAAATTGATTGCATGCCCTCTAATCATGTTGTGGTCACCTGATTTGGGCAAAAGAGTGTGCCTTAGGATCCAGCTTGATTGTAGGCAGCCCCGACGAAGATAGTGAACTGATCCAAACTTGAAGGACTCAAGTGCATCATCCGGGAGTTCCTTGTACATGTGTGACATTGAGTTGTGACCCATCTTCTTCTTGGCATAAATGTCCAAGTCATCTTCATCTTCCTTTGGGGCATTGATCGACTTGCCCATTCCTCTATGGTTGACCGATATCGTGTTCCTTCGCACATCCACACTATCCTCGCCATCCGGATAGAAATGTGTTGTGGAGTAGAATTGCATAATGAGCTCGTCTGCTCCAATTCATGAGCTTCGCCCAACAAAATCTGCAACTCCACAAGCATCGAAGCTGTCATACACCTGTGGTAGTGTTCTTCATTCTCCTGAATGTAGGTCCAATGACCCACCTCATATCACAAACTATGGGCTTCTTATCCAGCAAGATAGTCTCATAGAAGTCCTGTTGTTCCTTGGTGTGGAACCTATAATCCACAGCAGTCCTTCTCCTGGTGGCATATGGATATGTCTCTCTCCATAGCCTCAACCCTTGATCTCTCCTGATCTTCATGTTTTCAGCCACAGGATTAGCATCATTGTGGTCTAGGATCTTGGGTTTGAGCTTCCTTAGGACCTGTCCTTCTTCATCTTCTTCAGCATCAATCTCAGGCATTGGGGCCTTGTTCTTCTCAGTTGCTGGTATACTCCTGGTATTTCTCATTAGTGCACTCTTGGGCTTGGGGGCAACTTTGGGCTTTGAAGTTGCAGCCCCTGACTTTATGGCATCACCCATCAGCTTTTGTGCCTTGGGTGCAGGCTCAACAACCTCTTCTTCTTCCTCTTCTTCCATCATACAAGGCTTCCCAATCACCCTGGCCATGGTCTTCTTGACCCTTTCCTTCCTTTTCTTCCTTCAGAAGAAGAGGTTCTTTGGTTGGGACTCCAAAGCAGCTTGAGGGAGACTCGGCTTTGGACATAGGTTGTCCGCCTGCTGGCCTTTTGATCTTCATTCCAGCTTAATCATTGTTGAGATGTGCTCTCTCTGAGCACTTTCTTCTTGAACTGGCCTCATCCTCACCTGCCACATAATCTTCATCCTCGGACTCGAGGTCTTCTTCTTCCTTGTCCTTGTGGCAGCCTTGGGCAAATTGTCGGGAGTGCTTCGCTCCCTCATCTCGAGCTGCTTGAGGGACTAGTGCCTCACTCATTTGAATTTGCTCCTCCGACTGTTCGGCTGTCACTTTGGTCCGACATGCTGCATCGACCGATCACTGACCCGTGAATAGTTATAGATGAGGTAGAGTGAATGAGCATCACAAAATGCAGAGATTTTTGCAAAAGAATGATTCAAAAAACTTAGTTTTAGTTTCCACAGAAAGCATTTCGGATCTACCGATTTTCAAACTCGGTGATACCGAAGCAGTTTTGGAACCTAAACTAGTAAACTCGGTTAGACCGAGTCATAGTTCGGTGGCACCGAGACTGCTAGGGTTTCACAAAGTCTTAAAATCGGTCACACCGATTTGTAATTCTCGGTCAGATCGAGACTTACTAGTGCAATGGCGTTAGCCAAATCGGTGGGACCGAGTTTTTGAACTCGGTGGGTCCGAGATGGTTTCGGCGGAAACCTAACCCTAAATTTTCGGATCATACCTATTCTAAGGATTGTTTTGACTGGGTAGAAGTGTTTCAATCGTGGCAAGATGCATTACGAATAAAATGTGCCGAGAATCGGACGAGGATAGCACTGAGATCAAGTTCATACCCTAGTTCGGCAGTGAACTTGCTACGGCGGCAACGACGGAGGAGAATTCCGTTGACGGCGGCGGAGACCAGCGACAGGAGGCGGCTGGCAACGAAGTCGACGATCCATAGACCAAGTAGGCAGAGCGAGCTATGCGCTGGCGAGAGGGTTCGGAGAAATTTTTCCAAAATTTGCCCGTGTGATATATATAGCCCGACACTGTCGGTGTGACCGAGTTGAACAACTCGGTGGCACCGAGATGCATAACTGTTAACAGTTACAGCAACTCGGTGTGACCGAGAAGTTAAAATTGGTTGCACCAAGATTGAAAACCTAGATCGACTTAGTAATCTCGGTATGACTGAAATGGAGGAATCGATCAGACCGAAAATCACAAAGAAGTTTTGGAAGTTTAAGTCTATGACGAATCGGGGACTCCGAGTGCTCCTCACACAGAGTGGTTCGAATCTGACTTGATCAAATTTTGTGATGTAGCATGAATAGAGTTTGGGACGAGAAGAGCATAGATAGCTAGAGAAGGTTCTTAGGCATTCTTTTCCATCCACTTGGCAAAAGAAAACAAAACCAATCAATCAAACTACAAGTGGATGTCCTCGAATGAGTAAAACATGCAACCAACATGCTCACACAATAAAATGACAAATGAAATATGTGACAAAGCATGCACAATCAATTCTAGCATCTATCAAACAATTGGCGATGACTAGGTCATCTCTATATGAGTATATTGACTTAGGAGTCAAATGAGAACATTTGATCATAGGTCATACTCATCGTTTAAGCTCAAGTGGGGTTACCACTTTTACATAAAGCATTTATGTGTTCACATCATTAGAGTTGCTTTGACTCAATTCTTAGAGTTAAGCTCCCCCTAGATGTGAGATCCCCCCTTAGAGGGATAAACTAACCTTGGGTTGTCATTGATGACTTCATGTAGGTGTTGAAGATGTGGATGCTCAATGTTGATGTAGATCTTTTGGAGCAATCCTTTGGAGTGAGTTGCACTTTCAATACCTACACGGGTTAGTCCCACAAGGAACAAACAAGAATATCCATAGACATAGAGTGATGCACACACACAAAATGATGTCCATGAAAACATTAGGTTACCTTGTCCCTTGCCTTACCAACATGAGGGTTTGTGACTCCTTGAACTAGTGCAAGATATGGAAGTTGATTGCACTTGTCCTTGCCATAATGATATGAGTGAAAAGTGTTGGCGGAGTCACCCTCAAGAACTATCTAATTCTTGTTCTTCGGGATCCATATCATCTTGATGGGAATCCTTGGTGTAGTAGTCGTGCTTGATGAAGTAGAACTTGACGTAGTCTTGGGAACCCACTTGACCAAGGCCTTAGGAGCTTCTTCAAATGCATCAATCTCCTCTTGAAGCTTGTCCTCGCCTTTGTTCTTGTGGTCTTGTGGTGGAAGATCATCTTGAGCTTGTGTTCCTTGAAGGAAGTAGGATCATACTTCTCTTGTTGAGGAACAAACTTCGTCTTGGGGTATTGATCTTCTTCCCACTCAACTCCATTGGCATTGAACTTTCGCTCAAAACCAACACCTTGATTCTTCCGTGCCTTCCTTGCTTATGCATAATTTCCTCAAATTGCTTACTCCCTGCAAGGCTCTTGTATACACCTTTCTCTATAATTCCCTTCAATAAGTTGTTTTCTTGCTCAAGTGTAACTTGGCTAGGAGAATCATTAGTGGAATCAAGAGAAATACTAGAAGCAACAATATTGGATTTAGCATTGTTATTGTTACTACTAGAAGAAGAATCCTTTTTGTTCTTGTTACTAGACTTGACTTGAGGCATGTAAGTAGATAAGAGTAAACGCTTGGCAATATAAGAAGAACTTTTCTTACGAAGATCATCATTGATTGATTTTAGGAACTCATGCTCTTGCTCAAGATTGAGCTTTTCAAAGCGTAATTTCTCATGAGCCCTTAAAAGTTCTCGATGATCTTCAAAGATAGTTTCATGAGCTAACTTAAGAGTGTTTAGTTCTTTAGTTAGACGCTCAATTTTCTCCTTATCATTGTCATTCGTTTCATCTTGATTAGCATGATTAATTGACGTTTCATCATAGTATTCATCACTAGAGTTGTCAATAAGTAAATCATCATCACCTAGCAAGTCATCTTCATCACTATTAAAATCAACATACTCGGGGTGTGTTACCTTAGGACCTTTGGCCATGAAGCATCTTCCAATTCCTTCATTTGGTGATTCAAATATGTCATAGGAGTTGGTTGACACAAGTGCTAAGCCGGCAACACCTTCATCTTGAGTGTATTCGAGTCGAGTGATAGCTTCTCTTGGAGTGATTCTCGAGTCGGAGCTGGATACCCATTCACCAACATGAGCTTGATGTCTTCGCTTTGTGTAGCTCTTTGATGACTTGTCTTTCCTTTCCTAATCCTTGCTTCTCCGTGAGGGTCTTCGCTCATAACGATCATCTCTACTCCTTCTCTCTCTTGGTGGTGATTCTTCTTTCTACTTCTTCTCTTGGGAGAATCTTCTCTTCTTTTGTAGGGTGCCGTACACTCATTGAATAGTGTCCGGTCTCCCACAATTGTAGCAATTGCGCCTCGACTAGAAGATCTTTTGTCATTGTAGGACCTTGACTTGGAGCTTCTTTCTTTGCTTCTACTCTTGTAGAATTTGTTGAAGTTCTTCACCATTAAGCTCAATTCTTCATTGAAGGTTTGTTTCTCACTTGATGATGTGGGGGCTTTACATGAGGCTTTGTAAGCACCACTTGACTTGTTGTGAAGTTCCTCCATATCCTTGAGTGACATCTCATGAGCAACAATTCTTCCAATGACTTCCGTTGGCTTGAGATCTTTGTAATTTGGCATCATTTGGATCAATGTGCACACGGTATCATATTTTCCATCCAATGCTCTTAGGATCTTCTTGATGATGAATCTGTCGGTCATCTCTTCACTTCCTAAGCCGGCAATCTCATTTGTGATAAGAGCAAGCCTAGAGTACATTTCAGCGGCACCTTCACCATCCTTCATTTTGAACTTGTCAAGCTGACTTTGGAGCACATCCAACTTGGATTCCTTGACGGAGTCGGTACCTTCGCGCATATCAATCAAAGTATCCCAAATTTCCTTTGCATTCTCAAGACGGCTGATTTTGTTGAATTCTTCGGGGCACAATCCGTTGAAGAGGATATCACAAGCTTGAGCATTGTATTACAACATCTTCAACTCTTCCGCACTAGCTTCATGGTTCGGTTCTCTCCCATCAAATAATTCACCTTGCAAACCAATACACACAATAGCCCAAACGGCGGGGTTATGTCCGAGAATATGCATTTTCATCTTATGCTTCCAACTAGCAAAATTAGTGCCATCAAAGTAAGGACCTCTACGATGATAATTTCCCTCGCTAGACGCCATACTCTCCTAGGTTGTGAAACCAAGGCTATGACCACCAAAAGCTATGGAAATCAAAGCAAATGGAGACCAAAGCTATGATACCACTTGTAGGACCTTGAAGTATGTCTAGAGGGGGGTGATTAGACTACTTGACCAATTAAAAGCTATGCCTTTTTCCCAATTTTAGACTTTGGCAGATTTTAGCTATCTTTGAACAATTCAAACAATCATCACGCAATTCAAGCAAGCATGCAAAGAGTATATAGGCAGCGGAAAATAAAGCATGCAACTTTAAAGAATGTAAAGGGAAGGGTTTGGAGAATTCAAACGCTATTGAGACACGGATGTTTTTGTCGTGGTTCCGACAGGTGGTGCTATCGTACATCCACGTTGATTGAGACTTCAACCCACGTAGGGTAACGGTTGCGCGAGCCCATGGAGGGCTCCACCCATGAAGGGTCCACGAAGAAGCAACCTTGTCTATCCCACCATGACCGTCGCCCATGAAGGACTTGCCTCACTAGCGGTAGATCTTCACGAAGTAGGCGATCTCCTTTCCCTTACAAACTCCTTGGTTCAACTCCACAATCTTGTCGGAGGCTCCCAAGTGACACCTAGCCAATCTAGGAGACACCACTCTCCAAGAAGTAACAAATGGTGTGTTGATGATGAACTCCTTGCTCTTGTGCTTCAAGTGATAGTCTCCCCAACACTCAACTCTCTCTCATAGGATTTGGATCTGGTGGAAAGAAGATTTGAGTGGAAAGCAACTTGGGGAAGGCTAGAGATCAAGATTCATATGGTTGGAATGGAATATCTCGGCCTCAACACATGAGTAGGTGGTTCTCTCTCAGAACTGGTAAGTTGGAAGTGTAGGTTTGTTCTGATGGCTCTCTCCACGAATGAAGAGGAGGTCGAGGGGTATATATAGCCTCCACACAAAATCTTACCATTGCACACAATTTACCAAACTCGGTGGGACCGAATCAACAAACTCGGTCAGACCGATTTAGTAAACCTAGTGACCGTTAGGGTTTTCGGTGGGACTGACATGCAACTCGGTAGGACCGATATGGTTAGGGTTAGGCATAACGTATTCTCGGTGAGACCGACACACAAACTCGGTGAGACCAAATTTGGTAATTAGCTAACCGAGAGTTGGTCGTAAACTCGGTGGGACTGATTTGCTCTTTCAAGTGAGACCAAAAGTTACAAAAGGGAAACAGAGAGTTTACATTGTAATCTCGGTGGGACCGATTCGCTCTTTCGGTGAGACCAAAAAGTTACGAAAGGGAAATAGAGAGATTACAATCCCATCTCGGTGAGACCGAGATCCCTATCGGTGAAACCGATTTGCCTAGGTTTTGTGGCAGTGGCTATGACATCTGAACTCGGTGGCGCCGGATAGAAAGAATCGGTAGGGCCGAGTTTGACTTTAGGTTTAGGTCATATGTGGATGTGAGAAAGTAGTGGAGGGTTTTGGAGCATATCACTAAGCACATGAAGCAAAAGGCTCATTAAACAACACCTCATCCCTTCTTGATAGTATTGGCTTTTCCTATAGACTCAATGTGATCTTGGATCACTAAAATGTAAAATGTAGAGTCTTGAGCTTTTGAGCTTGAGCCAATCCTTTGTCCTTGATATTTTGAGGGATCCACTTTCATCATCCATGCCATGCCATTCATTGAGCTTTCCTGAAATATTTGTCTTGGAATAGCATTAACTCAATGAGCTATATGTTGTTATGAATTACCAAAACCACCTAGGGATAGTTGCACTTTCAAGAGCTTATCACACCCGATCATCACGTGGTGTCTGGGCACGACAAACTTTGGCAACGGTGCATAATCATGGAGAACACTTTTATCTTGAAATTTAGTGAGAGATCATCTTATAATGCTACCGTCAATCAAAGCAAGATAAGATGCATAAAAGATAAACATCACGTGCAATCAATATAAGTGATATGATATGGCCATCATCATCTTGTGCTTGTGATCTCCATCTCTGAAGCACCGTCATGATCACCATCGTCACCGGCGCGACACCTTGATCTCCATCATAGCATCGTTGTCGTCTTGCCAATCTTATGCTTCTACGACTATCGCTACCGCTTAGTGATAAAGTAAAGCATTACAGGGCGATTGCATTGCATACAATAAAGCGACAACCATATGGCTCCTCGCCACTGCCGATAACTCGGTTACAAAACATGATCATCTCATACAATAAAATTTAGCATCATGTCTTGACCATATCACATCATTAACATGCCCCGCAAAAACAAGTTAGACGCCCTCTACTTTGTTGTTGCAAGTTTTACGTGGCTGCTACTGGGCTTAGCAAGAACCTTTCTTACCTACGCATCAAAACCACAATGATAGTTTGTCAAGTTGGTGCTGTTTTAACCTTCATAAGGACCGGGCATAGCCACACTCGGTTCAACTAAAGTTGGAGAAACCGACACCGCCAGCCACCTGCGGTGCAAAGCACGCCGGTAGAACCAGTCTCGTAAGCATACGCGTAATGTTGGTCCGGCCGCTTCATCCAACAATACCGCCAACCAAAGTATGACATGCTGGTAAGCAAGATGACTTATATCGCCCACAACTCACTTGTGGTTTACTCTGCATATGACATCTACGATAAAACCAGGCTCGGATACCATCATTGGGGAACGTAGTAATTTCAAAAAAATTCCTACGCACATGCAAGATCATGGTGATGCATAGCAACGAGAGGGGAGAGTGTTCTCCACGTACCCTCATAGACCGAAAGAGGAAGCGTTAGCACAACACGGTTGATGTAGTCGTACGTCTTCACGATTCGACCGATCAAGTACCGAACGCACGACACCTCCGAGTTCAGCACACGTTCAACCCAATGACGTCCCTCGAACTCCGATCCAGCCGAGTGTTGAGGGAGAGTTTCACAAGACGACGGCGTGGTGGACGATGATGATGTTCTACCGACGCAGGCTTCGCCTAAGCACCGCCACAAGATATCGAGGTGGACTATGGTGGAGGGGGCACCAGACACGGCTAAAAGATCAAACGATCAATTGTTGTGTCTCTAGGGTGCCCCCGCCCCGTGATATAAAGGAGCAAGGGGAGGTGCGGCCGGCCAAGGGAGGTGCGCCAGAGGAGTCCTACTCCCACCGGAGTAGGACTCCTCCCTTCCTTGTTGGATTAGGAGAAGGGGAAAGAGGAGGAGAGAGGAAGGAACGGGGGGCGCTGCCCTCTCCTTGTCCTATTCGGACTAGAGGGGAGGGCGCGGCCCTGCCCTAGCCGCCTCCTCTTCTACACTAAGGCCCACTATGGCCCATTAAGCCTGTGGGGTTCCGTAACCCCTCAGATCTCTAGTAAATCCCAATTTCACCCTAACACTTCCGATATCCAAATACAGGCTTCCAATATATCAATCTTCATGTCTCGACCATTTCGAGACTCCTCGTCATGTCCGTGATCACATCCGGACTCAACAACCTTCGTACACCAAAACTCATAAACTCATAATATAACCGCTCATCGAATAAGCGTGCGGACCCTACGGGTTCGAGAACTATGTATACATGACAGAGACACGCCTTTGGTCAATAACCAATAGTGGAACCTGGATGCTCATATTGGCTCCTACATATTCGACGAAGATCTTTATCGGTCGACCGCATAATAACATACGTTGTTCCCTTTGTCATCGGTATAGTTACTTGCCCGAGATTCGATCGTCGGTATCTCAATACCTAGTTCAATCTCGCTACGCAAGTCTCTTTACTCATTTCGTAATACATCATCCCGCAACTAACTCATTAGTTGCAATGCTTGCAAGGCTTAAATGATGTGCATTACCGAGTGGGCCCAAAGATACCTCTCCGACTATCGGAGTGACAAATCCTAATCTCAAATACGCCAACCCAACAAGTACCTTCTTGAGACACCAGAGAGCACCTTTATAATCACCCAGCTTACATTGTGACGCTTGGTAGCACACAAAGTGTTCCTCCGTAAACGGAGTTGCATAATCTCATAATCATAGGAACATGTATAAGTCATGAAGAAAGAAATAGCAACATACTAAACAATCGAAAAGGTTAACGGAATGGGTCAAGTCAATCACATCATTCTCCTAATGATGTGATCCCGTTAATCAAATGACAACTCATGTCAATGGCTAGAAACATAACCATCTTTGATCAACGAGCTAGTCAAGTAGAGGCATACTAGTGACACTCTGTTTGTTTATGTATTCACACAAGTATTATGTTTCCTGTTAATACAATTCTAGCATGAATAATAGACATTTATCATGATATAAGGAAATAAATAATAACTTTATTATTGCCTCTAGGGCATATTTCCTTCAATGATGACTACTCTCCCACCTATTGCTTAATGGCAAAGGGTGCCAAGGTACTCAGATATACCTCCTCTGAATCAAGTGAGAATGAATCTGATGAAAATCTCAAGCCCAGCTATTCTAAACTTGCTAAAATTGCTGTGAAACAACAAAGGGCTTTTGAAAAGGTTCAAAACATGCTAGACAAAAGTGATGATATGTTGGGTGAAGAAATGGATCGCACTAAAACCTTGACCAAAATCTTCAGAGACTTCGACTAGGTTTGATAACCTTCAAGGTCATCATAACACTCTTTATCTCGATCATGAGAAGCTTTCTTATGAATTTCTTCAAATAAAGCAAGATCTTGAGAAGCTAAGAGTGAGTTATGAAGATGTTTAGATGGAGCGTGATTCATTACTTGCTCAACAAATCAACGTTGCTCAGGAAGAATTTGTTCCTCCATGTTTGAAATGCATTGAACGTGAATCTGCTAATTCTTCACCAATGTTCAAATGCTTCTAATGCACAAATTCTTCACCAAGGCTCGCTATCACTAATTCCTCATCCGAGGACTTTGCTAGTATCACCGACGATGCAGTATTAAAGGAATTGTACATGACAGCATGTACAAAAGCCTCAAAGGGCGCCGACTCTTTCTCGATGTGCTTAAAAGCAGATCCTCAACGGGAACCCTAGGAAAGAGGGTATTGCCTCCGAGGGAAACTTAATGCTTGATGGTACATATTGAAGCCCGAGCAAAGACTCCCAAAACCTCATGGGTTGCTGCAAAGGACCTCCAGCTTGATCCATCTAATCTATCTAGCTTTACATGTGAATCTTCTCATTCTTCCGATGAGTCTTTTGACTCCAACTATAAACTGTTCAAAATCAGAATGGTGAAATATTTGCTAGATATGTTGGCACTAACTGCAGGAACAGTTCCCCTATGATGAAAATCTGGGTTCCCAAAAGGTGCCTTGAAAGTCTTCAGGTGAATGTCCTCATGACACCACTTGTGAAGAATAGGAACCCCAGATCAAATTCTTCATATGGACCAAATTCTTCATATGGATCCAAGTCCTCATACGGACCAAATTCCTCACATGGATCAAATTCCTCAAAAGGATCAAAGTTCTCATATGAATATCAACGTGCTAACAACTCTGTTTCGCAGGGAAGAGCTAAGGGCTATGAATATGAGCATTATTCTTCTAATCATTATGTTCATAAGTCCTCGAAGAATTTCTCTGCTTATTCATATGCTTACCCTAACTCCTCTTATGTGAAACGAAATGGATTGGCTTCCATGCCACCTTTCTCGTATGGAGCTCGCAGAGTGATGACCTCTTTGCCACCCCTTCAGATGTGGGTGGTGAAGAAAAAGAACTAATCTCTTCTGGAGGGTCAGTCTCCTGCACGCAGCGAAACGCCTCAAGAATTTGCCGGAGACCAAAAGTGCCTGAAAGGATGCAGGCTAATCATGAAGAAATGAACTTTCATTTCTCACGTCCTCATACTGCTTTATCTGTTCTATTACTTGATGAAATTGATCTGATGAATTCTGATGTCATATTCTTCACTGATGAAGTATATGAAGTTCGTAAGCTTCACTAATTCACCTGCAGGATGATCAACCAAAAGCCACTGAGTGGGTCCTCGATAGTGGATGTACAAATCACATGACTGGTGACAAGAATCTATTGATGGATGCTCCCTTATCACCATCCCATCTGAAGCATATCATCTTCGCTTACAAAGGCAAAAGTCAGGTATTGGGTCTAGGTAAGGTTACGATCACAAAGGATCGACACATGGACAAAGTCATGCTTGTCGAGTCCTTAGGATACAACCTCATGTCTGTCTCAATGCTTTGTGATCTTGATATGGTTGTTGTCTTTGGCAAGTATCGTTGTGTTGTGGTTATGGAAGCTGACAATTCCAAAGTCTTCGAAGGCTTTAGGAGAGGAGACTTGTATATTGTTGATTTCTCTACAGGACCGCAACCAGCCGTGTGCCTACTTGCAAAAGCTTCAGAAGGCTGGCTATGGCATCGATGACTTGGTCATGCAGGCATGAGGAATTTGCACACACTTGCGAAGAAGAAGCATGTCATTGACATTGAGAATGTCAAATTCCTCAAGGATCACTTATGCGGAGCCTGTGAAGCTGGGAAGATGACAAAGGCTAAGCATCCAATGAAGACTATCATGACCACTACTCGACCATTCGAATTGCTTCACATGGACCTCTTTGGTCCTAATCATTACTCAGCAGTCACAAATGATGCATCTCTCTATGGCTTTGTTATTGTTGATGATTACTCTCATTAAACTTGGGTACACATTGTTACTTACAAACATGAAGTGCAGGAAGTCTTCAAACGATTTTCCTCGAGGGCTTCAACCAACTTTGGTGTGAAGATCAAGCACATCAGAAGTGACAATGGAACTGAGTTCAAGAATTCTGGTCTTGATGACTATCTTGATGAACTTGGTATTACTCATGAGTTATCTGCTCCTTATACTCCTCAGCAGAATGGCGTCGTGGAGCGCAAGAACAGGACTCTTGTTGAGATGGCTCACACTATGCTTGATGAGTACAAGACGCCTCATCACTTTTGGATTGAGGCAATTTATACTGCGTACCACATCATCAACAAAGTATATCTTCACAAATTCTTCAAGAAGACTGTCTATGAACTCCTCACTGACAAGAAACCCAATGTGAGTTATTTCAAAGTCTTCGGTGCTAAATGTTGGATTAGAGATCCTCATCACAACTCAAAATTTGCACCAAAAGCACATCAAGGTTTTATGCTTGGTTACGGAAAGGACTCGCACACCTACAAAGTCTTCAACAACGTTCTTCACAAGGTTGTTGAAATCAGAGATGTAAAATGGTAGAGTAAGTAGAGGTACCTAGTATCTCGAACTTGTGCACGAAGATTCTTGACACCAGCCAAGGCTTGCGGGTGACCGCCAGGTCCTCCGTGGTTCCTTTGGAGCCATTCAAGAACAAAGTATTCAAGCCAGGAGACAAGGCCCGGCAAGAGGAGCTTGCCGGGAAGTTAACCAGGCATCTCAAGGAACTTGCGCTGACAGCGCCGCAGCGTCCGGCGAGCCAGCGGCGACAAGCTTCGGCGACAAGACAGCGGCCTTGGCAAGCGCTTGCATGCAAACTACTCTGTACGCAGCGCTCGGCTCCCTTTCGCGGTAGCGTGTGAAGAGGTCACTGTCTTGCGACCGGGTCTTGTGATGGCAGCGACAACGACAAGATTGCCATCGTGGTGGCGGTGTGGCGTCCTTTGATCCCTTTTTGCACTATTTGGGCGGCGTGACGGGCATTTAATGCCTTTGTCCCCTGCCGTCGTGGTTAGGTATGGTACATGCGGTAGTTGTACCAACCGCAATTCTTTTCTATTTTTACCCTTGTCTACGTTGCTACCTGCCGGAGACCCTTTAGCATATAAAAGGAGGCCCATGCGCAACATAGAGGGGGTTCAAGGCAGAAAACACTCACGCCGGTCTCAAGTAGCAGCTAGTGTGTATCAGAGCACTCAGCGCCCGAGCAAGAACTCAATACACTCAGACATGCAACAAGAGGAGTGTTATCTCCGAGAGCTCCAAGATGGTTAAACTGCTCAGGTGTTTCACCGATCCGCTTCGCGGCGATCTCCGCCCGCCGAACCGAAAGGGCTTGGTCCGCCGGTCCCATAGGTGTTCGTGGAAGGGTAAAATGGAAAAGGAATTGCGGTTGGTACAACTACCTGCATAAAGGTATCATACCTAACCCCGACGGCAGGGGACAAAGGCATTAAATGCCCGCTTATGCCGCCCAAATAGTGCAAAAGGGACCGTCAGTGGACGCCACCGCTGCCACGATGGCAATCTTGTCATTGCCGCTGTTAATCACAAGACCGCCGTCAAGACAGCCTTCTTGCCACGCCGCTACCGAAAGGTCCTGTATGCACGCTGGTGGATGTGCTGGAGCGCGGTACAGAGTGGTAGTTTGTCGCTGCAAGCGCTTTGCCGCGTCGTTGTCTTGTCGCGTCCGGAAGCTTGTCGCCGCTGGCCTCGCCGGACGCGGGCGCTGCCGCGGCAAGTTCCTTGAGATGCCTTGTTATCTTCCCGCAAGCTCCTCTTGCCGGGCCTTGTCTCCTTGGCTTGAATACTTTGTTCTTGAATGGCTCCAAAGGAACCACGGACGACCTTGGCGGTCACCCGCAAGCCTTGCCGCTGGTGTCAGAATCGCCTGCACAAGTTCGGGATACTAGGGTACCCCTACTCTAGTACACCGACAGGAGCCCCGCCCTGGCCACACACGGTGCCGAAGCGCCGTTGGGCCAGCCCAAAACAGGCACGGGCACGCGCCTGGGTTGCGCCAGATCTCACTCAGATCCACCGCGCCCTCCTCGAACGGCACGCCGAATGCGGCGCCGTGGGAGAGATCGTGGTGGTTTCTTTATTCGAAAGACGAACGCCTGCCCCTCCCTCTTTATAAGCAGGAAACAGGCAGTTCGCCCATCTCGCCAAGTTGCTATTCCAATTCAAAACCTCCGCCGCCCCCCTTCTTCCCAAAGCTGAAAGAGAGCAGCGCCCGCCTCATCGCCACCGCACCACCAACGTCGCCGATCTTTCTCACCACCTCCGCCATGGCTCCAAAGCCGTGAAGGTTGTGAAGTCGGCCGAGGCGCAGTGTCACGCCTAATATGCGACCCTATCCAAAAGGAACTCGACGGTCCCACCAAGGATAGACCCATATTGAAACGCTTTTGCAAGGTGGATATCATTACATCAACATTACACAATAGTGGGATACATACAAAAGGCACAAATGCCACAAGAATACATCAACATCATATATAAGATCAACATCCGACTACGGATGAAACATAAACAGAAACTCAAACAATAACCACCCTGCTAGCCTCAAAGCTGCCGACCGAACCTATCCCCGATCAAGAAGAAGCGAAGAAGAACCTGCATAAGCAAGCATCGCCTCACGCCATGATCATCGAAAACCTGTACCGCAACCGGTGGTGTAGTAATCAGGAGCCACGAGGACTCAGCAATCCCATTACCATGGGTATCAAGACTAGCAAAGCTTAATGGGAAAGGAAGGGGTAAAGTGGTGAGGTTGCAGCAGCGACTAAGCATATATGGTGGCTAACATACACAAATGAGAGCGAGAAGAGAAACAAAGGAACGGTCGTCAACTAGTAATGATCAAGAAGTGATCCCAACTCCTACTTACGCCGACATAACCTGAAACCGTGTTCTCCTCTCGATCAACCCCAAAAGAGACACTCACGGTTACACACACGGTTGGTGTATTTTAGAAGAGTTTGCTTCAAGTTTACTACAACCAGATATTAACAAATTCCCATCTGCCACATAACCGCGGGCACGGCTCTCGAAAGTTTATACCGCAGGGTGTCCCAACTTAGCCCATGATAAGCTCTCGCGATCAACGGGAAATTCTTCTCCCGGAAGACCCGATCAGTCTCGAATCCCGCCACAAGACATTTCGACAACAATAAAACAAGACCAGAAGACCTCCGGCGCCGACACTCGATAGTAGCCGCAGATCTCGCCTCGTGCCACGACCGGATAAGCTAAGCGACAGTACCGACGTAACCCAAGTTGCCAAGGGATGGTCCCAAGACGGTGTTTAGTTTGGACCAACGCTAGACAAGCACCGCCCGGGGGTAATAAAGATGACCCTCGGGATGCGCGACTCCCAAGGGAAAAAGGCTAGGTGAGGCAAATGTAAAACCAATGTTGGGCCTTGCCGAAAAGTCTTATTCAAAGCGAACTGTCAAGGGGTCCCATAAATCACCCGACCGCGTTAGGGACGCAAAATCCGGGAACATAATACCGATATGACGGAAACTAGGGCGGCAAGAGTGGAACAAAACACCAGTGCATAAGGCCGAGCCTTCCACCCTTTACCAAGTATATAGATGCATTAATTAAATAAGATATATTGTGATATCCCAACAAGTAAACATGTTCCAACAAGGAACAACATCTCCATGTTCCAACAAGGAACAAACTTCATCTTCACCGCAACTAACAACGCTATAAGAGGGGCTGAGCAAAACGGTAACATAGCCAAACAACGGTTTGCTAGGAAGGTGCAAAAGGTTAGAGGCTGACATGGCAATTTGGGAGGCTTGAGGAACAAGTGATAGGTAGCGCAAAGATAGCGATAGAACGAAACAGCTAGCATAGCAATGATAGTAGTGAGATCCGTAGTAGCGGTCATCTTGCCTGAAATCCCGCAAGGAAGAAGAACGAGTCCATGAAGAAGACGAACGGATGAAGTCAACCAAGCGAGACGAACGAATCCTCACGATCGCAAACTAAACAGAACTAACAAGAAGAAGCACACAACATAGTAAACACACCACACACGAACAAGACATGATGCACAACAAACATGATGCATGACGGCTAGGATGAGGCTACTCATGGCAAGAGATGATGCAAACAAGAGCAACACATCAAAACAAGTTTAAATGAGGCCGAAACAACATATAACAATTCCGTAAGTCCTCATATGCAAATTTCGAAATTGGTCCAGATCTGAATAAACCTTATGTTCAAGTTGTTAAACAGCAATTTAAAATGCACCAAGATGATCTACACGAAATTCTAGTCAAGTTACATATAAAGTTCATTAGATTCGGGGCTACGGCCTAGAAGATATGAGCAAAACAAGTTAAGCATGGCATTGATGCAAAATGCATACAAACATCAAGCAAACACCTCAAAACAAGGATGCAACATGATAATATGAAACTACATGCAAAAACACGCAAGTTTCATATAGAGCACACTCAAAACGGAGCAACGGATCAACACATACACCCTATACAAGTCATGACAACAATCTGTCCAAAACAGCAACTAGGCATATTGCAAGCATCAAAACAACATGCTACAGGACCTCAACAACAAAACAAAAGGCATGGGCATGAAGTACAGGTAAAGCATGACAAAACATGAACACTGAGCTATCTCCAGAAATGACTAAAACATGCTCAAAATGACATGGCAAGATTGCAAATAATAACAGTTTCAGGCATTGCAGAAATAACATCAGGTTGCAATGTTTAGAGCTATAACATGCCAAAAAAAGGCATGGCATGAATCTACTAATTGCATAGAACAAATGTCCCTTACTGACCATGAGCCAAAAAGGACCAGAAGATATGATGGCACCCATGTAAACATGGCAAGTTATATTACAGATTCATACATGACTGGAACAACGATAAGTAGGCATGTTGGTGAGCTTGAAACACTCACTACAGAGCAATACATGGCATGGCAAGGCAACCAACAGCAAGAAGACATGGCATAGAAGCTATACATGGCAAGAACAACATCATAGCATGCTTGGATCAACTACAACAACCTTGGCAAAATTGAATAACATGTAAACAATCTGCCAGGAAACATTTTATAGCAAAAGTAGAGCTCGATTGACTCAAGCTATGGCACTCCATAATTGCAAACAAGGGCATGGATGGATAGAGAATAACCATATGTTAAAAACATCCTTACTGAAGTATCTCAAAATATGCATGGATCTCTCGGCATCAAGTTAACATGGCATAAAAATATCGCAGTATCAGGGATCAAATCAGCAACATCATGAAGCCTAGTTTGCATGCTTGTGCTAGTCACCACAGAGATCACAAAAATACATGGCATACACCCCTGTAAACATGGCATGGCATATTACAAAACACATGTAGGACTCAAGTTCATAGGATGCACACATCAATCATGGAAAAAATGACAAAAGTGCATGTCCTGATAAGAATCTGAAACTAACATCACATAGCCCTCTTCCAACAGCATTTTGGGCATCAAGATGAGCTCAAATGAAAATGATGCAATGATATGAAATGATCTACTCATCGAGGCGAACAATTTGACATATTACACGCGCAAAACGGTGCTATGGATGCAGAGTTATGATGCGATGAAAATGCATGAAAATATCAGCAAATCTGGGACTTAGTGGATTCGGGGGAGAGGAAAAGTCAACCGCTGGATGAATCGGTCCCATGAGGTGGATCCGGGCGGTGAGGTCCGCGAGGTGGATCCGGGAGCCCGGTGAGGGGAGCCATGCGGCGGAGCTCGGGAGCCGGATCCGGCTGCGGCTTGCCGGGGAGGCCGGGCGACCGGAGGGAGAGGCGGCGGGAGGCGCCATGGCCGGGCTGCTGGCGCTGGGTCGCGGAGGCGGTCGGACTGGCGTATGGAGGCGGCGAGCCCGCGATGATGCGACTCGGGCGGGCGGGGCCCGAGATGGGCGCGGAGAGGCCGGCGGCGGGCGAGGAGGTGGTGGCGGCGCGTGGCAGCGGCGCCGGCCAGTGGTCAAGCAGAGCTTGGCGGCCGGGCGGCGGGCGCACGGCGGCCGCGGGCTGGGGGCTACTGCGCTGCCGCGGGTCGCGGGCGGGGAGGGGCCGGAGGCCACGTGGCACGCGCCACCGGCTGCGGGGCGGCGGGAGCTGTCTGCCGACCGGATATGTCCGGCGCGGAGGGAAATTAGGGTTTGGGGCAAAATGATCCGAATTGGGGAGGGAACCTATTTATAGGTAGAGGGAGCTAGGAGAGTCCAAATGGAGGCGGTTGCCACGCGATCGTGATCGAACGACTGAGAGCATGGAGGGAGTTAGATGGGTTTTGGGCCACTTTGAAAGGGTGTTGGGCTGCAAAGAGAAAGAGGGTTTACTGCATTCTTGTTAACTGTTGAGTATCAAACGACCTCCAAATGGCACGAAACTTGACAGGCGGTCTACCGGTGCTATACCAAGGCCGCTTGACAAACCTCGGTCCATTCCGAGAACGTTTAACACCCACACACGAAAAAAAGTAAAAGGGGGCGCCGGGGGACATAGGAGTGCCGGATTGCAAAACGGACAACGGGGAAAATGCTCGGATGCATGAGACGAACACGTATGCAAAATGATATGCACATGATGACATGGCAAAATGCAACACGCAAGCAAATGACATGGCAAAGACGGCGAATAACTGACGGACACCTGGCGCATCGAATCCGGGGCGTTATAGCAGCGGCTTGCGGCGCTGCGGAAGGACCGGGCAACCTTCCCCCCTCAGCTCGCCGCGATGGAGCTGAGGGAGTATTACTACCTCTTCTGGTCGACGGAGACGCGAGCGATCCACAAGACGAAGGTACTCTCAGCCTGCCGCTGAACCGCTCCAATGGATATCCTTCTTCGCTTTTTCTTCTACATCGGGCTCGCCGCTTTTCTCGAAGTTTTTCGTGACATTATGAACACCTACGAGTTCCGCCTCCTGACTTCACCCCAACGCCGTTTCGACCATGGCAGTTTTCGACATCTCTGCGAAAACTTTGTCGGAGTCTATCCAAATGTAGCTCTTTTTCGCCACTTCTTTATGCCCCGAGTTGAGAGATGGGAGCCTTTATCCGCGGAATCGCCTAGATCTCGAGAACCGCAAGAAGGAAGCTTATCTGGAGGAGAGCTCCGCAGCAAGTGGGATGAATGGAGAGCAGATCGGTGCCGATTGTCGAGGAGAACCCGCAACCATTTACCGCCAGCCAAGCCCCAGAGAGCTGCTGCAACGATTGAGCAACGTGGCCCCTAAGACGATAGGTCAAGATTGCCATTATCCGGATCTCACGCCAGCTTGCCGGGTTTTCCGGGCGCTCGCTGGCGCAGATTTTCTTCGCCGCAGACGCTTCTCGCAGAGAGGAGGAGACCCGCTCGGGAGTTCCGAATGCGGCGGATATCATGAGGCTGCGCTCGGCCTCAACTTCAACTTCACTGCCTCGAACCGACGCGATGCTCCCGAACTGTTCACACGATCCTCAACATCCCGGTGTTCAGTTGCCGAGGGGTGTCGCTCACAGGTAACAACTCGCCGACCGCATCCGCAGTAATGATGCCGCCGTGCGATTCGCATGGAATTGTCCCAACTTGGCAAGAGCCTCACGACGACGCCGCAGGAGTTCTTTGACGGCTTGGTAGAAATGCCGGTCCGCCCGGCGAACAGAAGAGCCTTACCGCGACACCACCGATCCGGAGATGCAGCGACGCCACTAGGCCGGAAGAGGCGGCGAGCCGCCGCCACGAAGAAGTTTGATTCACCGGAGGAGGCAGAGGCAGCAGAGGCGTAAGCCTTGCCGAGCGAGAGGAGCTTGCCGGCGAGGGAGAGCTTGTCGGCCTGAAGTTGAGTCGAGCGAGCCCGCCGAGGGCGCGAGCGACTCGCTGAAGATCGACTCCTCTTTCACCTTTCGCCCGACATCCCCGTGTTCCTAGGAAAGTAATCGAGCACCATCTTGCCGCTCTGTCCTCAGCGCGCCCGCAAGCGTAAAGTCGAAGGTGCAAAGGAGCGCCAAGAATTCATCGCAGAAGAAATCAAGAAATTGGAAGCAGCCGCCTTGTCGAGAAGTGCTCCATCCCACGTGGTTGGCCAACCTCGTAGTCGCGCGCAAGGCAAACGGAAATGGAGGCTTTGTATCGACTTTACCGATGTCAATAAAGCTTGTCCCAAAGACCCATTTCCTTGCCGCAAGACGACCAGATTGTTGACTCCACGGCCGATGTGACTTTCTTTCATTTCTTGATGCATACTCGTGGATACCATCGATCTTCATGGCGTAAGAGGATGAGGAGAAGACCGCATTCATCACCCCATGTGGCACATACTGCTTCGTATGGATGCCTTTCGTTTAAAGAATGCTGGTTCAACATTTGCAAGGGTAGTCCATGACGCTTTTGAGCCGCAAATACACGTAAATGTGGAAGCCTACATGGATGACATAGTGGTCAAGAGCAAGGACAAGGCGACTCGATTCAAGATTTAGATGAAACCTTTGCAAATCTGCGCAAGATCAACCTCAAGCTTAACCCCGAGAAGTGTGTGTTTGGAGTCCCTCCGCAAGCTTCTCGGTTCTTCGTGTCTCAAATGGGAATTGAAGCCAATCCCGACAAGATCAAGGCCATTGAGCAGATTGAAGCACCAAAGCGCCAAGGATGTACGAAGACTTGCCGGTTATGTAGCTGCTCTCAAGCAGGTTTATCTCTAGGTTCTGCTGAGGCTCCGCCATTTTTCAAAATATTGAAAAGGCAGGTCCATGAAATGGACTCCGAAGCGGAGGCTGCATCGCAGACTTAAAGAGATACCCGTCCTCCACTCTAACACTTGTCGCACTAAGCCACAAGAGAAGTTGTTGCTATATATAGCGGCAACCAATCAAGTGGTTAGTGCTGCATTAGTAGCGGAGAGGGAGGCGGATGATGAGCCAAAGAACCACGGCAGATGCATCCAAATGACAAGCTGGGACTTCACCGCAAGCTCGTCCCGGCTAAAGATGGATCTGCAGCAGCTGCGGAGAAGATGCGTAAAAGAATGGTGCAGCGCCCAGTTTACTTTTGTCGGCCCTTCTCGGGGGCTAGGTCAAGGTACTCCGTGTGTAGAAATTGCTTTTCGCCTTCTCATGGCCTCGAGAAAGCTGCGCCATTATTTCCAAGCACATGAGATCACAATCGTAACTCATTTTCCGTCAAGAGGATAATGCAAAATCCGTAAGCAACAGTGTGATTGTCGAGTGGGCACTGAACTGCCAAGCTTTGGCCTCAAGTTTGAGATCACTTCAACTATCCAAAGTAGAGCATTGGCGGAGTTCATAGCAGAATGGACGCCAACACAAGATGAAGAAATTCCGTAAACGAGCATCCCGCAAGGAAGCAAGCAAAGAGTGGCT
>JAHIAM010003448.1:0-63312 GCA_021605205.1 Aegilops longissima | reverse complement strand
TCATCAACACTCATGTTTTGGCCAATTCTGTCCTGCTTTTGGACTATTACTCACAGCTTTTGGGGTCCGGAGTGATTTCCAGATTGACGATCCCTCGGTGCCTTTTACGTGTCCGTCATCAACAATCACAGTTTTGGCCAATTCTGACCCGCTTCATGGACTATTACTCACTCTTTAGGGGTTCCGGCGATTTCCATAGTTGTCGAACCCCAAGGTGTGTTTACATGTCGGTCATCAACACTCGCGGTTTTGGCCGATTCTGGACCGCTTTCATGGACTATTACTCACTGTTTTGGGCTCCGGAGTAATTACCACGATTAACGAACCCTGGGTGCGCTTTACGTGTCGGTCATCAACACTCACAGTTTTGGCCAATTCTCGCCCATTTCGTGGACTATTACTCACCGCTTACGGTCCCGGTTTTTCCATTGTTGTTGAACGCCAAGGTGCGCTTACGTGTTGGTCATCAACACTCACGGTTTTTGTCGATTCTGGCTGTTTTGTGGACTATTACTCACCGCTTTGGGTTCACGGTTGATTTCCATGGTTGTCAAACCCCAAGGTGCGCTTACGGTCGGGTTATCAACAATCGCAGTTTTGGCCGATTCTTTCCCGCTTTTTGGACTATTACTCAGTTTTGGGGTCCCAGAGTGATTTCCACGATTGACGAACCTCGTGCGCGTTTACGTGTTGGTCATCAACACTCACAATTTTGGCTGATTCTGGTCCGCTTTTTGCACTATTACTCACCGCTTTAGGGTCCCAAAGCGATCCTGTGGGTGCGCTTACGTGTCGGGCCGTCAACACTCACAGCTTTTGGCCAATTCTCGCCCGCTTTGGGGTCCCGGCGATTTCCATAGTTATTGAACGCCAAGGTGCGCTTTACGTGTCTCATCAACACTCAAAGTTTTAACCGATTCTCGCCCGCTTCATGAACTATTACTCACTATTTTGGGGTCCCGGAGTGATTTCCACGATCAACAAACCTGTGGGTGTGTTTACGTAGGTCATCAACACTCACAGTTTTGGCCGATTCTCGCCCGCTTTCGTGGACTATTACTCACTGCTTTGGGGTCCCAAAGTGATTTCCACGATTAACTAACTCGGGTGCGCTTTACGCGTTGGTCCATCAACACTTGTGGTTTTGGCCGATTCTGGCCTGTTTCATGGACTATTACTCATTGTTTTGGGCTCCCGGAGTGATTACCACGATTAACAAACCCTGGGGTGCGCTTACGTGTCGGTCATCAACAATTGCGGTTTTGGCCGATTCTGGCCTGTTTCGTGGACTATTACTCATTGTTTTGGGCTCCCGGAGTGATTACCACGATTAAAAACCCCGGGGTGCGCTTACGTGTCGGTCATCAACACTCATAGTTTTGGCCAATTCTGGCCCATTTCATGGACTATTACTCACTGTTTTGGGCTGCCGGAGTGATTTCCACGATTAACGAACCCCGGGCGCGCTTATGTGTCGGTCATCAACACTCATGTTTTGGCCGATTCTAGCCCGCTTTTGACTATTACTCACTGTTTTGGGGTCCCGGAGTGATTTCCAATTAAAGAACCCGGAGTTCACTTACATGTCGGTCATCAACACTCGCGTTTTGGCCGATTCTGTCCTGCTTTTTGACTATTACTCACAGCTTTGGGGTCCGGAGTGATTTCCAAGATTGACGATCCTCGGGTGCCTTTTACGTGTCCGTCAGCAACAATCACAAGTTTGGCCAATTCTGAACCGATTCGTGGACAATTACTCACCGCTTAGGGTTCCGGCGATTTCCATAGTTGTCGAACCACAAGGTGTGTTTACGTGTCGGTCATCAACACTCGCGCTTTTGGCCGATTCTGACCGCTTTCATGGACTATTACTCACCGTTTTGGGCTCCTGAGTAATTACCACGATTAACGAACCCTGGTGCGCTTTACGCAGTTTGGTCATCAACACTTCAGCTTTTGGCCAATTCTCGCCCATTTCGTGGACTATTACTCACCGCTTTGGGTCCCGGTTTATTTCCATAGTTGTTGAACGCCAAGCGCGCTTACGTGTTGGTCATCAACACTTGCGGTTTTGGTCGATTCTGGCTGTTTCGTGGACTATTACTCACCGCTTTGGGTTCACGGGTGATTTCCATGGTTGTCAAACCCCAAGGTGCGCTTTACGTGTCGGTCATCAACAATCGCAGTTTTGGCCAAATCTTGCCCGCTTTCATGGACTATTACTCAGTTTTGGGGTCCCATAGTGATTTCCACGATTGACGAACTCGGTGCGCTTTACGTGTTGGTCATCAACACTCACAATTTTGGCCGATTCTGCCCGCTTTCATGCACTATTACTCACCGCTTTAGGGTCCCAAAGTGATCCTGTGGGTGCGCTTACGTGTCACCGTCAACACTCACAGCTTTGGCAAATTCGCCCGCTTTGAGTTCTCAAACGATTTATAGTTATTGAACGCCATGCGCTTACGTGTCTCATCAACACTCAAAGTTTTAACCGATTCTCGCCCGCTTCATGAACTATTACTCACTATTTTGGGGTCCGGAGTGATTTCCAAGATCAACGAACCCAGGGTGCCTTTACGTAGGTCATCAACACTCACAGTTTTGCCGATTCTGAACCGCTTCATGGACTATTACTCACCGTTTTGGGGTCCCGAAGTGATTTCCACGATTAATCTAACCACAAGGTGCGCTTTACGCAGTCGGTCATCAACACTTGTGCGTTTTGGCCGATTCTCGACTGTTTCATGGACTATTACTCATTGTTTTGGGCTCCCGAGTGATTACCACGATTAACAAACCCTGGGTGCGCTTACTTGTCGGTCATCAACACTCACGGTTTTGGCCGATTCTCGCCTGTTTCGTGGACTATTACTCACCGTTTTGGGCTCCCGGAGTGATTTCCATACGATTAAAACGCCGGTGCGCTTTACGTGTCGGTCATCAACACTCACGGTTTTGGCCGATTCTTAGCTGTTTCATGGACTATTACTCACCGTTTTGGGTTCACGAGCGATTTCCATGGTTGTCAAACCCCAAAGGTGCGCTTACGTGTCGGTTATCAACACAAGGTCACAGTTTTTGGCCGATTCTAGCCCGCTTTCTTGGACTATTACTCAGTTTTGGGGTCCGGAGTGATTTCCATTGATTTTGGCCAAATCTGAACCTCGGGTTGCGTTACGTGTTGGTCATCAACACTCACAATTTTGGCCGATTCTGGTCCGCTTTCTTGCACTATTACTCACCGCTTTAGGGTCCCAAAGCAATCCTGTGGGTTGTTTACGTGTCATCAACACTCACAGTTTTGGCCAATTCTCGCCCGCTTTGGGGTCCCGGTTTATTTCCATAGTTATTGAACGCCATGGTGCGCTTACGTGTCTCATCAACACTCAAAGTTTTAACCGATTCTCGCCCGCTTCATGAACTATTACTCACTATTTTGGGGTCCCGAGTGATTTCCACGATCAACAAACCTGTGGGGTGTGTTTACGTAGGTCATCAACACTCACAGCTTTTGGCCGATTCTGCCCGCTTCGTGGACTATTACTCACTGCTTTGGGGTCCCGGTGATTTCCACGATTAACGAACCCTGGGTGCGCTTACGTGCCGATCATCAACACTTGCGGTTTTGGCCGATTCTAGCCTGTTTCGTGGACTATTACTCATTGTTTTGGGCTCCCGGAGTGATTACCACGATTAACAAACCCTGGGGTGCGCTTACGTGTCGGTCATCAACACTTGCGGTTTTGGCCGATTCTGGCCTGTTTCGTGGACTATTACTCATTGTTTTGGGCTCCCGGAGTGATTACCACGATTAACAAACCCCGGGTGCGCTTTACGGTCGGTCATCAACACTCGCGTTTTGCCGATTCTAGCCATTTCATGGACTATTACTCACTGTTTTGGGCTCCCGGAGTGATTTCCACGATTAACGAACCCCGCAGCGCGCTTACGTGTCGGTCATCAACACTCGCGGTTTTGGCCGATTCTAGCCCGTTTCTTGGACTATTACTCACTGTTTTGGGGTCCCGGAGTGATTTCCACAATTAAAGAACCCCGGAGTTCACTTACATGTCGGTCATCAACACTCGCGGTTTTGGCCGATTCTGTCCTGTTTTTTGGACTATTACTCACAGTTTTGGGGTCCGGGAGTGATTTCCAAGATTGACGATCCTCGGTGCCTTTACGTGTCCGTCGTCAACAATCACAGTTTTGGCCAATTCTGAACCGATTCGTGGACAATTACTCACCGTTTAGGGGTTCCGAAGCGATTTCCATAGTTGTCGAACCACAAGGTGTGTTTACGTGTCGGTCATCAACACTCGCATTTTTGGCCGATTCTGGACCGTTTCATGGACTATTAGTCACTGTTTTGGGCTCCCAGAGTAATTACCATAATTAACGAACCCCGGGGTGCGCTTACGTGTCGGTCATCAACACTCACAGTTTTGGCCAATTCTGGCCCATTTCGTGGACTATTACTCACCGTTTACGGTCCCGGCGATTTCATAGTTGTTGAACGCCAAAGTGCGCTTACGTGTTGGTCATCAACACTCACGGTTTTGTCGATTCTGGCTGTTTCGTGGACTATTACTCACCGCTTTGGGTTCACGGTTTATTTCCATGGTTGTCAAACCCAAGGTGCGCTTTACGGTCGGTTATCAACAATCGCAGCTTTTGGCCAATTCTGGCCCGCTTTTGGACTCATTACTCAGTTTTGGGGTCCCATAGTGATTTCCACGATTGACGAACCTCGGGTGCGCTTACGTGTTGGTCATCAACACTCACAATTTTGGCTGATTCTGGTCCGCTTGCGCACTATTACTCACCGCTTTAGGGTCCCAAAGCGATCCTGTGGGTGCGCGACGTGTCACCGTCAACACTCACAGCTTTTGGCCAATTCGCCCGCTTTGGGGTCCCGGCGATTTCCATAGTTATTGAACGCCAAGGTGCGCTTACGTGTCTCATCAACACTCAAAGTTTTAACCGATTCTCGCCCGCTTCATGAACTATTACTCACTATTTTGGGGTCCCGAGTGATTTCCACGATCAACAAACCCAGGTGTGTTTACGTAGGTCATCAACACTCACAGTTTTGGCCGATTCTCGCCCGCTTCATGGACTATTACTCACTGCTTTGGGGTCCCAAAGTGATTTCCACGATTAACGAACCCTGGGCGCGCTTACGCGCGGGCCATCAACACTTGTGGTTTTGGCCGATTCTGCCTGTTTCATGGACTATTACTCATTGTTTTGGGCTCCTGAGTGATTACCACGATTAACAAACCCTGGGGTGCGCTTACGTGTCGGTCATCAACAATTGCGGTTTTGGCCGATTCTGGCCTGTTTCGTGGACTATTACTCATTGTTTTGGGCTCCCGGAGTGATTACCACGATTAACAAACCCGGGTGCGCTTACGTGTTTGGTCATCAACACTCATAGTTTTGGCTAATTCGCCCATTTCATGGACTATTACTCACTGTTTTGGGCTGCCGGAGTGATTTCCACGATTAACTAACCCTGGCGCGCTTATGTGTCGGTCATCAACACTCGCGTTTTGGCCGATTCTAGCCCGCTTTTGGACTATTACTCACTGCTTTGGGGTCCCGGAGTGATTTCCACAATTAAAGAACCCCGAGTTCACTTACATGTCGGTCATCAACACCGCGTTTTGGCCGATTCTGTCCTGCTTTTTGACTATTACTCACGCTTTGGGGTCCGGAGTGATTTCCAAGATTGACGATCCTGGGTGCCTTTACGTGTCCGTGTCAACAATCACAGTTTTGGCCAATTCTGAACCGATTCGTGGACAATTACTCACCGCTTAGGGTTCCGCGATTTCCATAGTTGTCGAACCACAAGGTGTGTTTACGTGTCGGTCATCAACACTCGCTTTTTGGCCGATTCTCGACCGCTTCATGGACTATTACTCACCGTTTTGGGCTCCCTGAGTAATTACCACGATTAACGAACCCCGGGTGCGCTTACGTGTCGGTCATCAACACTCACGCTTTTGGCCAATTCGCCCATTTCGTGGACTATTACTCACCGCTTACGGTCCCGGCGATTTCCATAGTTGTTGAACGCCAAGGTGCGCTACGTGTTGGTCATCAACACTCGCGGTTTTGTCGATTCTGGCTGTTTCGTGGACTATTACTCACCGCTTTGGGTTCACGGCGATTTCCATGGTTGTCAAACCCCAAGGTGCGCTTTACGTGTCGGTTATCAACAATCGCAGCTTTTGGCCAAATCTTGCCCGCTTTTGGACTCATTACTCAGTTTTGGGGTCCCATAGTGATTTCCACGATTGACGAACCTCGGTGCGCTTACGTGTTGGTCATCAACACTCACAATTTTGGCCGATTCTGGTCCGCTTGCGCACTATTACTCACCGCTTTAGGGTCCCAAAGCGATCCTGTGGTGCGCGACGTGTCACCGTCAACACTCACAGCTTTTGGCCAATTCGCCCGCTTTGGGGTCCCGAAGCGATTTCCATAGTTATTGAACGCCAAGGTGCGCTTACGTGTCTCATCAACACTCAAAGTTTTAACCGATTCTGGCCCGTTTCATGAACTATTACTCACTATTTTGGGGTCCCGGAGTGATTTCCACGATCAACAAACCCAGGTGTGTTTACGTGTAGGTCATCAACACTCACAGTTTTGGCCGATTCTGGCCCGTTTCGTGGACTATTACTCACTGTTTTGGGGTCCCGAAGTGATTTCCACGATTAACGAACCCTGGGGTGCGCTTACGTGCCGGTCATCAACACTTGCGGTTTTGGCCGATTCTGGCCTGTTTCGTGGACTATTACTCATTGTTTTGGGCTCCCGAGTGATTACCACGATTAACAAACCCTGGGGTGCGCTTACGTGTCGGTCATCAACAATTGCGGTTTGGCCGATTTTGGCCTGTTTCGTGGACTATTACTCATTGTTTTGGGCTCCCGGGGTGATTACCACGATTAACAAACCCCGGGGTGCGCTTACATGTCGGTCATCAACACTCACAGTTTTGGCCAATTCTGGCCCATTTCATGGACTATTACTCACTGTTTTGGGCTGCCGGAGTGATTTCCACGATTAACGAACCCCGGGGCGCGCTTACGTGTCGGTCATCAACACTCACGGTTTTGGCCGATTCTAGCCCGTTTCTTGGACTATTACTCACTGTTTTGGGGTCCCGGAGTGATTTCCACAATTAAAGAACCCCGGAGTTCACTTACATGTCGGTCATCAACAATCGCGTTTTGGCCGATTCTGTCCTGCTTTTTGACTATTACTCACGCTTTGGGGTCCGGAGTGATTTCCAAGATTGACGATCCTCGGGTGCCTTTTACGTGTCCGTCTGTCAACAATCACAGTTTTGGCCAATTCTGAACCGATTCATGGACAATTACTCACCGCTTAGGGTTCCGGCCGATTTCCATAGTTGTCGAACCACAAGGTGTGTTTACGTGTCGGTCATCAACACTCGCTTTTTGGCCGATTCTGACCGCTTTCATGGACTATTACTCACTGTTTTGGGCTCCCAGAGTAATTACCACGATTAACAAACCCTGGGTGCGCTTTACGTCGGTCATCAACACTCATAGTTTTGGCCAATTCTCGCCCATTTCGTGGACTATTACTCACCGCTTACGGTCCCGGTTTATTTCCATAGTTGTTGAACGCCATGGTTACGTGTTGGTCATCAACACTCACGGTTTTTGTCGATTCTGGCTGTTTCGTGGACTATTACTCACGGTTTTGGGTTCACGGTTTATTTCATAGTTGTCAAACCCCAAGGTGCGCTTTACGTGTCGGTTATCAACAATCACAGCTTTGGCCAAATCTGCCTGCTTTTGACTATTACTCAGTTTTGGGGTCCCATAGTGATTTCCACGATTGACGAACCTCGGGTGCGCTTACGTGTTGGTCATCAACACTCACAATTTTGGCCGATTCTGGTCCGCTTTCGCACTATTACTCACCGCTTTAGGGTCCCAAAGCAAACCTGTGGGTGCGCGACGTGTCACCGTCAACACTCACAGCTTTGGCCAATTTCGCCCGCTTTGGGGTCCCGGCGATTTCCATAGTTATTGAACGCTATGGTGCGCTTACGTGTCTCATCAACACTCAAAGTTTTAACCGATTCTCGCCCGCTTCATGAACTATTACTCACTATTTTGGGGTCCCGAGTGATTTCCACGATCAACAAACCCAGGGTGTGTGTACACGTAGGTCATCAACACTCACAATTTTGGCCGATTCTCGCCCGCTTCATGGACTATTACTCACCGCTTTGGGGTCCCAAAGTGATTTCCACGATTAACTAACCCTGGGTGCGCTTTACGCGTCGGTCATCAACACTTGCGGTTTTGGCCGATTCTGGCCTGTTTCGTGGACTATTACTCATTGTTTTGGGCTCCTGAGTGATTACCACGATTAACAAACCCCGGTCATCAACACTCACGTGCGCTTTTTCATGGACGGTCGGTCATCAACATGATTGCGGTTTTGGCCAATTCTGGCCCATTTCATGGACTATTACTCATTGTTTTGGGCTCCCGGGTGATTTCCACGATTAACAAACCCCGGGCGCGCTTTACGGTCGGTCATCAACACTCGCGGTTTTGGCCGATTCTCGCCCATTTCATGGACTATTACTCACTGCTTTGGGGTCCCGGAGTGATTTCCACAATTAAAGAACCCCACGAGTGCGCTTTACGTGTCGGTCATCAACACTCACAGTTTTGGCCGATTCTAGCCCGCTTCGTGGACTATTACTCACTATTTTGGGGTCCCGAGTGATATCCATGATTAAAGAACCCCGGGTGCACTTACATGTCGGTCATCAACACTCACGGTTTTGGCCGATTCTGTCCTGCTTTCTTGACTATTACTCACAGCTTTGGGGTCCGGAGTGATTTCCAAGATTGACGATCCCCGGGTGCCTTTACGTGTCCGTCTGTCAACAATCACAGTTTTGGCCAATTCTGAACCGATTCGTGGACTATTACTCACCGCTTAGGGTTCCGGCGATTTCCATAGTTGTCGAACCACAAGGTGTGTTTATATGTCGGTCATCAACACTCGCGTTTTGGCCGATTCTCGACCGCTTTCATGGACTATTACTCACTGTTTTGGGCTCCCGTGAGTAATTACCACGATTAACGAACCCCGGGTGCGCTTATGTGTCGGTCATCAACACTCACAGTTTTGGCCAATTCGCCCATTTCGTGGACTATTACTCACCGCTTACGGTCCCGGCGATTTCCATAGTTGTTGAACGCCAAGGTGCGCTTACGTGTTGGTCATCAACACTCACGGTTTTTGTCGATTCTGGCTGTTTCGTGGACTATTACTCACCGCTTTGGGTTCACGGTTTATTTCCATGGTTGTCAAACCCCAAGGTGCGCTTTACGTGTCGGTTATCAACAATCGCAGTTTTGGCCGATTCTGGCCCGTTTCTTGGACTGTTACTCAGTTTTGGGGTCCCAGAGTGATTTCCACGATTGACGAACCTCGGGGTGCGTTTACGTGTTGGTCATCAACACTCACAATTTTGGCCGATTCTGGTCCGCTTTCGTGCTATTACTCACCGCTTTAGGGTCCCAAAGCGATCCTGTGGTGCGCGACGTGTCACCGTCAACACTCATAGTTTTGGCCAATTCTGGCCCGTTTTGGGGTCCCGAAGCGATTTCCATAGTTATTGAACGCCAAGGTGCGCTTACGTGTCTCATCAACACTCAAAGTTTTAACCGATTCTGGCCCGTTTCATGAACTATTACTCACTATTTTGGGGTCCCGGAGTGATTTCCACGATCAACAAACCCAGGGGTGTGTTTACGTGTAGGTCATCAACACTCACAGTTTTGGCCGATTCTGGCCCGTTTTGTGGACTATTACTCACTGTTTTGGGGTCCCGAAGTGATTTCCACGATTAACGAACCTTGGGTGCGCTTACGTGCCAGTCATCAACACTTGCGGTTTTGGCCGATTCTTGCCTGTTTCGTGGACTATTACTCAATGTTTTGGGCTCTCAGAGTTATTACCACGATTAACAAACCCCGAGGTGCGCTTACATGTCGATCATCAACACTCACAGTTTTGGCCAATTCTGGCCCATTTCTTGGACTATTACTCATTGTTTTGGGCTGCCGGAGTGATTTCCACGATTAACGAACCCCGGGGCGCGCTTACGTGTCAGTAATCAACACTCGTGGTTTTGGCCAATTCTAGCCCGTTTCTTGGACTATTACAAACTGTTTTGGGGTCCCGGAGTGATTTCCACAATTAAAGAACCCCGGTGCGCGTGTCGGTCATCAACACTCACAGTTTTGGCCGATTCTAGCCCGCTTCGTGGACTATTACTCACTATTTTGGGCTCCCGGAGTGATATCCATGATTAAAGAACCCCGGGTGCACTTACATGTCGGTCATCAACACTCACGGTTTTGGCCGATTCTGTCCTGCTTTTTGACTATTACTCACAGTTTTGGGGTCCGGAGTGATTTCAAGATTGACGATCCCGGGTGCCTTTACGTGTCCGTCTGTCAACAATCAGAGTTTCGGCCAATTCTGTACCGTTTCATGGACAATTACTCACCGTTTAGGGGTTCCAAAGCGATTTCCATAGTTGTCGAACCACAAGGTGTGTTTACGTGTCGGTCATCAACACTTGCGTTTTTGGCCGATTATGGACCGTTTCATGGACTATATTACTCACTGTTTTGGGCTCCCAGAGTAATTACCACGATTAACGAACCCTGGGGTGCGCTTACGTGTCAGTCATCAACACTCACAGTTTTGGCCAATTCTGGCCCATTTCGTGGACTATTACTCACCGCTTTCGGTCCCGGCGATTTCCATAGTTGTTGAACGCCAAGGTGCGCTTACGTGTTGGTCATCAACACTCACGGTTTTTGTTGATTCTGGCTGTTTCGTGGACTATTACTCACCGCTTTGTGTTCACGGGTTTATTTCCATGGTTGTCAAACCCCAAGGTGCGCTTACGTGTCGGTTATCAACAATCGCAGTTTTGGCCAATTCTGGCCCGCTTTGGACTATTACTCAGTTTTGGGGTCCCAGAGTGATTTCCACGATTGACGAACCTCGGTGCGCTTTACGTGTTGGTCATCAACACTCACAATTTTGGCCGATTCTGGTCCGCTTTCGCACTATTACTCACCGCTTTAGGGTCCCAAAGCAATCCTGTGGGTGCGCTTACGTGTCCGCCCGTCAACATTCACAGCTTTGGCCAATTCTCGCCCGCTTTGGGGTCCCGGCGATTTCCATAGTTGTTGAACGCCATGGTGCGCATACGTGTCTCATCAACACTCAAAGTTTTAACCGATTCTGGCCCGTTTCATGAACTATTACTCACTATTTTGGGGTCCCGGAGTGATTTTCACGATCAACAAACCCAGGGGTGTGTTTACGTGTAGGTCATCAACACTCACAGTTTTGGCCGATTCTGGCCCGTTTCATGGACTATTACTCACTGTTTTGGGGTCCCGAAGTGATTTCCACGATTAACGAACCCTGGGGTGCGCTTACGTGTCGGTCATCAACACTTGCGGTTTTGGCCGATTCTGGCCTGTTTCGTGGACTATTACTCATTGTTTTGGGCTCCCGGAGTGATTACCATGATTAACAAACCCCGGGGTGCGCTTACGTGTCGGTCATCAACACTCACGCTTTTGGCCGATTCTCGCCCATTTCATGGACTATTACTCATTGTTTTGGGCTGCCGAGTGATTTCCACGATTAACGAACCCCGGGGCGCGCTTACGTGTCGGTCATCAACACTCACGGTTTTTGCCGATTCTAGCACGTTTCTTGGACTATTACTCACTGTTTTGGGGTCCCGGAGTGATTTCCACAATAAAAAAACCCCGGAGTGCGTTTACGTGTCGGTCATCAACACTCATAGTTTTGGCCGATTCTGGCCCATTTCGTGGACTATTACTCACTGTTTTGGGCTCCCGGAGTGATATCCATGATTAACGAACCCCGGGTGCACTTACATGTTGGTCATCAACACTCGCGGTTTTGGCCGATTCTGTCCTGCTTTTGACTATTACTCACAGCTTTGGGGTCCGGAGTGATTTCCAAGATTGACGATCCTCGGTGCCTTTACGTGTCCGCTCGTCAACAATCACAGTTTTGGCCAATTCTGACCCGATTCATGGACTATTACTCACTCTTTAGGGTTCCGGCGATTTCCATAGTTGTCGAACCCCAAGGTGTGTTTACATGTCGGTCATCAACACTTGCGGTTTTGGCCGATTCTGGACCGTTTCATGGACTATTACTCACTGTTTTGGGCTCCCAGAGTAATTACCACGATTAACGAACCCCGGGGTGCGCTTATGTGTCGGTCATCAACACTCACAGTTTTGGCCAATTCTGGCCCATTTCGTGGACTATTACTCACCGTTTACGGTCCCGAAGCGATTTCCATAGTTGTTGAACGCCAAGGTGCGTTTACGTGTTGGTCATCAACACTCACGGTTTTTGTCGATTCTGGCTGTTTCGTGGACTATTACTCACCGCTTTGGGTTCACGGTTTATTTCCATGGTTGTCAAACCCCAAGGTGCGCTTTACGTGTCGGTTATCAACAATCGCAGTTTTGGCCGATTCTCGCCCGCTTTCTGACTATTACTCAGTTTTGGGGTCCCATAGTGATTTCCACGATTGACGAACCTTGGGTGCGCTTACGTGTTGGTCATCAACACTCACAATTTTGGCCGATTCTGGTCCGCTTGCGCACTATTACTCACCGCTTTAGGGTCCCAAAGCGATCCTGTGGGCGCGCGACGTGTCACCGTCAACACTCACAGCTTTTGGCCAATTCGGGCCCGCTTTGGGGTCCCGGCGATTTCCATAGTTATTGAACGCCAAGGTGCGCTTACGTGTCTCATCAACACTCAAAGTTTTAACCGATTCTCGCCCGCTTCATGAACTATTACTCACTATTTTGGGGTCCCGAGTGATTTCCACGATCAACAAACCCAGGGTGCGTTTACGTAGGTCATCAACACTCACAGCTTTTGGCCGATTCTCGCCCGCTTTGTGGACTATTACTCACTTTTTGGGGTCCCGGCGATTTCCACGATTAACGAACCCTCGTGCGCTTACGCGCGGTCATCAACACTTGCGGTTTTGGCCGATTCTCGCCTGTTTTGTGGACTATTACTCATTGTTTTGGGCTCCTGAGTGATTACCACGATTAACAAACCCCGGGTGCGCTTACATGTCGGTCATCAACACTCACGGTTTTGGCCAATTTCGCCCATTTCGGACTATTACTCACTGTTTTGGGCTGCCGGAGTGATTTCCACGATTAACGAACCCCGGGGCGCGCTTACGTGTCGGTCATCAACACTCGCGGTTTTGGCCGATTCTAGCCCGTTTCGTGGACTATTACTCACTGTTTTGGGGTCCCGGAGTGATTTCCACAATTAAAGAACCCCGGAGTGCGTTTACGTGTCGGTCATCAACACTCATAGTTTTGGCCGATTCTAGCCCGTTTCGTGGACTATTACTCACTGTTTTGGGCTGCCGGAGTGATATCCATGATTAACGAACCCCGGGGTGCACTTACATGTCGGTCATCAACACTCGCGGTTTTGGCCGATTCTGGCCTGCTTCTTGACTATTACTCACAGCTTTTGGGGTCCGGAGTGATTTCCAAGATTGACGATCCCCGGGTGCCTTTACGTGTCCGTCGTCAACAATCACAGTTTTGGCCAATTCTGACCCATTTCGTGGACTATTACTCACCGCTTAGGGTTCCGGTTTATTACCATAGTTGTCGAACCCAAGGTGTGTTTACGTGTCGGTCATCAACACTCGCGGTTTTGGCTGATTCTCGACCGCTTTCATGGACTATTACTCACTGTTTTGGGCTCCCGAGTAATTACCATGATTAATGAACCCTGGGTATACTTACCGTGTCGGTTATCAACACTCACAGCTTTTGGCCAATTCTCGCCCATTTCGACTATTACTCACCGCTTACGGTCCCGGCGATTTCCATAGTTGTTGAACGCCAAGGTGCGCGACGTGTTGGTCATCAACACTCACGGTTTTTGTCGATTCTTGGCTGTTTCGTGGACTATTACTCACCGCTTTGTGTTCACGGTTTATTTCCATGGTTGTCAAACCCCAAGGTGCGCTTTACGTGTCGGTTATCAACAATCGCAGTTTTGGCCGATTCTGGCCCGTTTCTTGGACTGTTACTCAGTTTTGGGGTCCCATAGTGATTTCCACGATTGACGAACCTCGGGGTGCGTTTACGTGTTGGTCATCAACACTCACAATTTTGGCCGATTCTGGTCCGCTTCGCACTATTACTCACCGCTTTAGGGTCCCAAAGCAATCCTGTGGGTGCGCTTACGTTCGTCGTCAACACTCACAGTTTTGGCCAATTCTGGCCCATTTTGGGGTCCCGAAGTGATTTCCATAGTTGTTGAACGCCATGGTGCGCATACGTGTCTCATCAACACTCAAAGTTTTAACCGATTCTGGCCCGTTTCATGAACTATTACTCACTATTTTGGGGTCCCGGAGTGATTTCCACGATCAACAAACCCAGGGGTGTGTTTACGTGTAGGTCATCAACACTCACAGTTTTGGCCGATTCTGGCCCGTTTCATGGACTATTACTCACTGTTTTGGGGTCCCGAAGTGATTTCCACGATTAACGAACCCTGGGGTGCGCTTATGTCTCCGTCATCAACACTTGCGGTTTTGGCCGATTCTGGCCTGTTTCGTGGACTATTACTCATTGTTTTGGGCTCCCGGATTGATTAGCATGATTAACAAACCCCGGGGTGCGCTTACATGTCGGTCATCAACACTCACAGTTTTGGCCAATTCTGGCCCATTTCATGGACTATTACTCACTGTTTTGGGCTGCCGGAGTGATTTCCACGATTAACGAACCCCGGGGCGCGCTTACGTGTCGGTCATCAACACTCGCGGTTTTGGCCGATTCTAGCCCGTTTCTTGGACTATTACTCACTGTTTTGGGGTCCCGGAGTGATTTCCACAATTAAAGAACCCCGGAGTGCGTTTACGTGTCGGTCATCAACACTCACAGTTTTGGCCGATTCTGGCCCGTTTCGTGGACTATTACTCACTGTTTTGGGCTGCCGGAGTGATATCCATGATTAACGAACCCCGGGGTGCACTTACATGTCGGTCATCAACACTCGCGGTTTTGGCCGATTCTGTCCTGTTTCTTGGACTATTACTCACAGTTTTGTGGTCCGGGAGTGATTTCCAAGATTGACGATCCCCGCGGTGCCTTTACGTGTCCGTCGTCAACAATCACAGTTTTGGCCAATTCTGACCTGTTTCGCGGACTATTACTCACTCTTTAGGGGTTCCGAAGCGATTTCCATAGTTGTCGAACCCCAAGGTGTGTTTACATGTCGGTCATCAACACTCGCGGTTTTGGCCGATTCTGGACCGTTTCATGGACTATTACTCACTGTTTTGGGCTCCCAGAGTAATTACCACGATTAACGAACCCCGGGGTGCGCTTATGTGTCGGTCATCAACACTCACAGTTTTGGCCAATTCTGGCCCGTTTCGTGGACTATTACTCACCGTTTACGGTCCCGAAACGATTTCCATAGTTGTTGAACGCCAAGGTGCGTTTACGTGTTGGTCATCAACACTCACGGTTTTTGTCGATTCTTGGCTGTTTCGTGGACTATTACTCACCGTTTTGGGTTGACGGGTTATTTCCATGGTTGTCAAACCCCAAGGTGCGCTTTACGTGTCGGTTATCAACAATCGCAGTTTTGGCCGATTCTGTCCTGCTTTTTGGACTGTTACTCGGTTTGGGGTCCCAGAGTGATTTCCACGATTGACGAACCTCGGGTGCGCGACGTGTTGGTCATCAACACTCACAATTTTGGCTGATTCTGGTCCGCTTGCGCACTATTACTCACCGCTTTAGGGTCCCAAAGCGATCCTGTGGGTGCGCGACGTGTCACCGTCAACACTCACAGTTTTGCCAATTCTGGCCCGTTTTGGGGTCCCGAAGCGATTTCCATAGTTATTGAACGCCAAGGTGCGGTTACGTGTCTCATCAACACTCAAAGTTTTAACCGATTCTGGCCCGTTTCATGAACTATTACTCACTATTTTGGGGTCCCGGAGTGATTTCCACGATCAATAAACCCAGGGGTGCGTTTACGTGTAGGTCATCAACACTCACAGTTTTGGCCGATTCTGGCCCGTTTTGTGCACTATTACTCACTGTTTTGGGGTCCCGAAGTGATTTCCACGATTAACGAACCCTGGGTGCGCTTACGTGCCAGTCATCAACACTTGCGGTTTTGGCCGATTCTGGCCTGTTTTGTGGACTATTACTCATTGTTTTGGGCTCCCGGAGTGATTACCACGATTAACAAACCCCGGGGTGCGCTTACATGTCGGTCATCAACACTCACAGTTTTGGCCAATTCTGGCCCATTTCCTGGACTATTACTCATTGTTTTGGGCTGCCGGAGTGATTTCCACGATTAACGAACCCCGGGGCGCGCTTACGTGTCGGTCATCAACACTCGTGGTTTTGGCCGATTCTAGCCCGTTTCTTGGACTATTACTCACTGTTTTGGGGTCCCGGAGTGATTTCCACAATTAAAGAACCCCGTAGTGCGTTTACGTGTCGGTCATCAACACTCACAGTTTTGGCCGATTCTGGCCCGTTTCGTGGATTATTACTCACTGTTTTGGGCTGCCGGAGTGATATCCATGATTAACGAACCCCGGGGTGCACTTACATGTCGGTCATCAACACTCACAGTTTTGGCCAATTCTGGCCCATTTCATGGACTATTACTCACTGTTTTGGGCTGCCGGAGTGATTTCCACGATTAACGAACCCTCAAGCTTTTACGTGTCGGTCATCAACACTCATGGTTTTGCCGATTCTAGCCTGCTTTCTTGTGAAGGAAATATGCCCTAGAGGCAATAATAAAGTTATTATTTATTTCCTTATATCATGATAAATGTTTATTATTCATGCTAGAATTGTATTAACCGGAAACATAATACATGTGTGAATACATAAGACAAACATAGTGTCACTAGTATGCCTCTACTTGACTAGCTCGTTGAATCAAAGATGGTTAAGTTTCCTAGCCATAGACATGAGTTGTCATTTGATTAACGGGATCACATCATTAGGAGAATGATGTGATTGACATGACCCATTCCGTTAGCATAGCACATGATCGCTTAGTATGTTGCTATTGCTTTCTTCATGACTTATACATGTTCCTGTAACTATGAGATTATGCAACTCCTGCTTACGGAGGAACACTTTGGTGCTACCAAACGTCACAACGTAATCGGGTGATTATAAAGGAGTACTACAGGTGTCTCCAAAGGTACATGTTGGGTTGGCGATTTCGAGATTAGGTTTTGTCACTCCGAATGTCGGAGAGGTATCTCTGGCCCTCTCGGTAATGCACATCACTTAAGCCTTGCAAGCATTGCAACTAATGAGTTAGTTGCGAGATGATGTATTACGGAACGAGTAAAGAGACTTGCCGTAACGAGATTGAACTAGGTATTGGATACCGACGATCGAATCTCGGGCAAGTAACATACCGATGACAAAGGAACAACGTATGTTGTTATGCGGTTTGACCGATAAAGATCTTCAGAGAATATGTAGGAACCAATATGGGCATCCAGGTCCCGCTATTGGTTATTGACCGAGACGGTCTCGGTCATGTCTACATTGTTCTCGAACCGTAGGGTCCGCACGCTTAAGGTTTCGATGATAGTTATATTATGAGTTTATGAGTTTTGATGTACCGAAGGAGTTCGGAGTCCCGGATGAGATCGGGGACATGACGAGGAGTCTCGAAATGGTCGAGACGTAAAGATCGATATATTGGACGACTATATTCGGAGTTCGGAAAGGTTCCGAGTCATTCGGGTATTTTTCGGAGTACCGGAGAGTTACGGGAATTCGCCGGGGAGAAGTATTGGGCCTTATGGGCCATACGGGAAAGAGAGAGGGGCTGCCCTAGGCAGGCCGCGCTTCCCTGCCCTAGTCCGAATTGACTAGGGAGGGCCGCACCCTCCTTCCTTCCCTTCTCCCTCCCTTTCCTAGTCTCCTACTCCTAATACATGGAAGGTCTCCTAGTTGGACTAGGAAGGGGGAATCCTACTCCCGTGGGAGTAGGACTCCCAGTATGCCGCCATAGTAGAGGGCCGCCCTCCCTCCTCCACTCCTTTATATACGGGGCAGGGGCACCCCATGGACACACAAGTTGATCTACGGATCTTGCCTTAGCCGTGTCGGTGCCCCTTCCACCATATTCCACTTCGTCATATCGACGCTGAGCTTAGGAGAAGCCCTGCGCCGGAGAAGTCATATCGTCATGAGCTTAGGCGAAGCCCTGCGTCGGTGGAGCATCAACATCGCTACCACGCCGTCGTGTTGACGGAACTCATCCCGACACTTTGCTGGATCGGAGTCCGGGATCGCCATCGAGCTGAACGTGTGCAGAACTCGGAGGTGCCGTGACGCTCGGTGCTTGGATCGGTCGGATCGTGGAGACGTACGACTACATCAACCGCGTTGTTATAACGCTTCCGCTTTCGGTCTACGAGGGTACGTGGACGGACATTCTCCCCTCTCGTTGCTATGCCATCACCATGGTCTTGCGTGATCGTGGGAAATTTTTGAAATTACTACGCTTCCCAACAAAGGTATCGAGCCAGGTTTTATGCGTTGATGTCATGTGCACGAGTAGAACACAAGTGAGTTGTGGACGATACAAGTCATACTGCCTACCAGCATGTCATACTTTGGTTCAGCGGTATTGTGAGATGAAGCGCCCGGACCGACATTACGCGTGACGCTTACGCGAGACTGGTTTCACCGCTCCGAGCACTCGTTGCTTAAAGGTGACCGGCGGTGTCTGCTCTCTCACTTTAGTTGAATCGAGTGTGGCTACGCCCGGTCCTTGAGAAGGTTAAACGGAGTCTATTTGACGAAGTATCGCTGTGGTTTTGATGCGAGGTAAGAACGGTTCTTGCTCAGCCCGTAGCAGCCACGTAAAACTTGCAACAACAAAGTAGAGGACGCCTAACTTGTTTTTGCAGGGCATGTTGTGATGTGATATGGTCAAGACGTGATGCTATATTTTATTGTATGAGATGATCATGTTTTGTAACCGAAGTTATCGGCAATCGGGCAGGAGCCATATGGTTGTCGCTTATTGTATGAAATGCAACGCCATGTAATTGCTTTACTTTATCACTAAGGAGTAGCGATAGTCGAGAAGCAATAGTTGGCGAGACGACAACGATGCTACGATGGAGATCAAGGTGTCGCTACGGTGACGATGGTGATCATGACGGTGCTTGGCGATGGAGATCACAAGCACAAGATGATGATGACCATATCATATCACTTATATTGATTGCATGTGATGTTTATCCTTTATGCATCTTATCTTGCTTTGATTGACGGTAGCATTATAAGATGATCTCTCACCAAAATTATCAAGAAGTGTTCTCCCGAGTATGCACCGCTATGAAAGTTCTTCATCTTTGAGACACCACGTGATGATCGGGTGTGATAGGCTCTACGCTCAAATACAACGGGTGCAAAACAGTTGCGCACGCGAATACTCAGGTTAAACTTGACGAGCCTAGCATATAACAGATATGGCCTCGAACACGGAGACCGAAAGGTCGAGCTTGAATCATATAGTAGATATGATCAACATAGTGATGTTCACCATTGAAACTACTCCATCTCACGTGATGATCGGACATGGTTTAGTTGATTTGGATCACGTAATAACTTAGATGACTAGAGAGATGTCTATCTAAGTGGGAGTTCTTAAGTAATATGATTAATTGAACTTTAATTTATCATGAACTTAGTCCTGGTAGTATTTTGCAAATTATGTTGTAGATCAATAGCTCGCGTTGTTGCTTCCCTATGTTTTTATATGTGTTCCTAGAGAATATTGTATTGTAAAATGTTAGTAGCAATGATGCGGATTGGATCCGTGATCTGAGGTTTATCCTCATTGCTGCGCAGAAGAATTATGTCCTTAATGCACCGCTAGGTGACAGACCTATTGCAGGAGCAGATGCGGCGTTATGAACGCTTGGCTAGCTCAATATGAGCGATACTGACGTTATGAACGCTTGGCTAGCTCAATATGATGACTACTTGATAGTTTAATGCACCATGCTTAACGGCTTAGAATCGGGACTTCAAAGACGTTTTGAACGTCATGGACCATATGAGATGTTCCAGAATTGAAGTTAATATTTCAAGCAAATACCGAGTTGAGAGATATGAAGTCTCCAACAAGTTCTATAGCTAAAAGATGGAGGAGAATCGCTCAACTAGTGAGCATGTGCTCAGATTGTCCGGTACTTCAATCGCTTGAATCAAGTGGGAGTTAATCTTCCGGATAAGATAGTGATTGACAGAATTCTCTAGTCACCATCACCAAGTTAGTAGAACTTCGTGATGAACTATAATATGCAAGGGATGACAAAAGTAATTCCCAAGCTCTTCGTGATGCTGAAATCGACGAAGGTAGAAATCAAGAGAAAACATCAAGTGTTGATGGTTGACAAGACCACTAGTCTCAAAGAAATGGCAAAGGGAAGAAGGGAACTTCAAAAGGAATGGCAAGCAAGTTGCTTTGCTCGAGTGAAAAAGCCCAAGTCTAGACCTAAGCCCGAGACTGAGTATTTTGCTGCAATGGAACTGGTCACCGAAGCGGAACTACCCTGAATAGTTGGTGGATAAGAAGGATGGCAAAGTGAACAAGGTTATATTTGATATACAGGTTATTGATGTGTGCCTTACTAGTGTTTATAGTAGCCCCAGTATTTGATACTGCTCGGTTGCTAAGATTAGTAACTCGAAACAGGAGTTACAGAATAAACAAAGACTAGTTGAAGGGGAGTGACGATGAGTGTTGGAAGTAGTTCCAAGATTGATATGATCATCATCGCACACTCCCTATACTTTCGGGATTAGTGTTAAACCTAAATAAATGTTATTTGGTGTTTGCGTTGAGCATGAATATGATTTGATCATGTTTATTGCAAAACGGTTATTCATTTAAAGTCAAAGAATAATTGTTGTTCTGTTTAAATGAATAAAACCTTCATGGTCATACACCCAATGAAAATAGTTTTCAGAACGGTTATTCATTTAAAGTCAAAGAATAATTGTTGTTCTGTTTAAATGAATAAAACCTTCAATGGTCATACACCCAATAAAAATAGTTTGTTGGATCTCGATCGTAGTAATACACATATTCATAATATTGATGCCAAAAGATGCAAAGTTAATAATGATAGTGCAACTTATTTGTGGCAATCGCCGCTTAGGTCATATCGATGTAAACGCATGAAGAAACTCCATACTTGATGGACTTTTGGAATCACTTGATTATGAATCACTTGGTACTTGCGAACCGTGCCGTTTGGGCAAGATGACTAAAACTCCGCTTCTCGGAACAATGGAACAAGCTACTGACTTATTGGAAATAATACATACCGATGTATGCGATCCAATGAGTGTTGATGCTCGTGGCAAGTATCGTTATTTTCTGACCTTCACAAGATGATTTGAGCAGATATAGGTATATCTACTTGATGAAACATAAGTCTGAAATAGTTGAAAGGTTCAAAGAATTTCAGAGTGAAGTGGAAAATCATCGTAACAAGAAAATAAAGTTTCTACGATATGATCGTGGAGGAGAATATTTGAGTTACGAGTTTGGCCTTCATATAAAACAATGTGGAATAGTTTCACAGCTCACGCCACATGGAACACCATAACGTAATGGTGTGTCCGAACATCGTAATCGCACTTTATTGGATATGGTGCAATCTATGATGTATCTTACCGATTTACCACTATCGCTTTTGGGTTATGCATTAGAGACAGCTGCATTCACGCTTAATAGGGCACCATCTAAATCCGTTGAGATGACACCGTATGAACTATGGTTTAGCAAGAAACCTAAGTCGTCGTTTCTTAAAGTTTGGAGTTGTGATGCTTATGTGAAAAAGTATTCACCTGATAAGCTCGAACCCAAATCGGAGAAGTGCGTCTTCATAGAATACCCAAAAGAAACTGTTGGGTACACCTTCTATCACAGATCCGAAAGCAAGATATTTGTTGCTAAGATGGATCCTTTCTAGAGAAGAAGTTTCTCTCGAAAGAAGTGAGTGGGAGGAAAGTAGAACTTGATGAGGTAATTGTACCTTCTCCTTATTGGAAAGTAGTTCATCACGAGAATCAGTTCCATGATTCCTACACCAATTAGTGAGGAAGTTAATGATGATGATCATGAAACTTCAGATCAAGTTGCTACCAAACCTCGTAGGTCTTCCAGAGTAAGATCCGCACCAGAGTGGTACGGTAATCCTATTCTAGAAGTCATGTTACTAGACCATGATGAACCTACGAACTATGAGGAAGCGATGATGAGCCCAGATTCCGCGACATGGCTTGAGGCCATGAAATCTGAGATAGGATCCATGTATGAGAACAAAGTATGGACTTTGATTGACTTGCTCGATGATCAGCAAGCCATGTTAAATAAATGGATCTTCAAGAGGAAGACAGATGCTGATAGTAGCGTTACTATCTACAAAGCTCGACTTGTCGCAAAAGGTTTTCGACAAGTTCAAGGTGTTGACTACAATGAGATTTTCTCAACTGTAGCGATTCTTAAGTCTGTCCGAATCATGTTAGCAATTGCCACATTTTATGAAATCTGGCAAATGGATGTGAAAACTACATTCTTTAATGGATTTATTAAAGAAGAGTTGTATATGATGCAACCAGAAGTTTTTGTCAATCCTAAAGGAGCTAACAAAATGTGCAAGCTCCAATGATCCATCAATGGACTGGTGCAAGCATCTCGAGTTGGAATATACGCTTTGATGTGTTGATCAAAGCATATGATTTTATATGAGACTTTTGGAAAGGCCTGTATTTACAAGAAAGTGAGTGGGAGCACTACAACATTTCGATAAGTATATGTGAATGACATATTGTTGACCGGAAATGATGTAGAATTATTATGCAAAGCATAAAGGAGTGTTTGAAAGGAGTTTTTTCAAAGAAAGACCTCGTTGAAGCTGCTTACATATTGAGCATCAAGATCTATAGAGATAGATCAAGACGCTTGATAAGTTTTTCAATGAATACATACCTTGACAAGATTTTGAAGTAGTTCAAAATGGAACAGTCAAAGAAAGAGTTCTTGCCTGTGTTACAAGGTGTGAGATTGAGTAAGACTCAAAACCCGACCACGACAGAAGATAGAAAGAGAATGAAAGTCATTCCCTATGCATCAGCCATAGGTTCTATAAAGTATGTCATGCTGTGTACCAGATCTATTACATACCCTACCACTAAAGCTTGGCAAGGGAGTGCAATAGTGATCTAGGAGTAGATCAATGGACAGCGGTCAAAATTATCCTTAGTAGAATAAGGATATGTTTCTCGATTATGGAAGTGAAAAAAAGGTTCGTTGTAAAGGGTTACGTCGATACAAGTTTTAGCACTAATCTAGATGACTCTGAGTCTCAATCTGGATACATATTGAAAGTGGGAGCAATTAGCTAGAGTAGCTCCGTGCAGAGCATTGTAGACATAGAAATTTGCAAAATACTTACGGCTCTGAATGTGATGACCACTGACTAAAATTATCTCACAAGCAAAACATGATCACACCTTAGTACTCTTTGGGTATTAATCACATAACGATGTGAACTAGATTACTGACTCTAGTAAACCCTTTGGGTGTTGGTCACATGTCGATGTGAACTATGGGTGTTAAACACATATAGATGTGAACTGTTGATGTTAAATCACATGGCGATGTGAACTAGATTATTGACTCTAGTGCAAGTGGGAGACTGAAGGAAATATGCCCTAGAGGCAATAATAAAAGTTATTATTTATTTCCTTATATCATGATAAATGTTTATTATTCATGCTAGAATTGTATTAACCGGAAACATAATACATGTGTGAATACATAAGACAAACATAGTGTCACTAGTATGCCTCTACTTGACTAGCTCGTTGAATCAAAGATGGTTAAGTTTCCTAGCCATAGACATGAGTTGTCATTTGATTAACGGGATCACATCATTAGGAGAATGATGTGATTGACATGACCCATTCCGTTAGCATAGCACATGATCGTTTAGTATGTTGCTATTGCTTTCTTCATGACTTATACATGTTCCTGTAACTATGAGATTATGCAACTCCGTTTACGGAGGAACACTTTGGGTGCTACCAAACGTCACAACGTAACTGGGTGATTATAAAGGAGTACTACAGGTGTCTCCAAAGGTACATGTTGGGTTGGCGTATTTCGAGATTAGGTTTTGTCACTCCGAATGTCGGAGAGGTATCTCTGGGCCCTCTCGGTAATGCACATCACTTAAGCCTTGCAAGCATTGCAACTAATGAGTTAGTTGTGAGATGATGTATTACGGAACGAGTAAAGAGACTTGCCGGTAACGAGATTGAACTAGGTATTGGATACCGACGATCGAATCTCGGGCAAGTAACATACCGATGACAAAGGGAACAACGTATGTTGTTATGCGGTTTGACCGATAAAGATCTTCGTAGAATATGTAGGAACCAATATGGGCATCCAGGTCCCGCTATTGGTTATTGACCGAGACGTGTCTCGGTCATGTCTACATTGTTCTCGAACCGTAGGGTCCGCACGCTTAAGGTTTCGATGGCGAGTTATATTATGAGTTTATGAGTTTTGATGTACCAAGGAGTTCGAGTCCCGGATGAGATCGGGGACATGACGAGGAGTCTCGAAATGGTCGAGACGTAAAGATCGATATATTGGACGACTATATTCGGAGTTCGGAAAGGTTCCGAGTCATTCGGTATTTTTCGAGTACCGGAGAGTTACGGAATTCGCCGGGAGAAGTATTGGGCCTTATGGGCCATACGGGAAAGAGAGGGGCTGCCCTAGGCAGGCCGCCTGCCCTAGTCCGAATTGACTAAGGGAGGGCCGCACCCTCCTTCCTTCCTTCCTTCTCCTCCCTTTCCTAGTCTCCTACTCCTAATACATGGAAGGTCTCCTAGTTGGACTAGGAAGGGGGAATCCTACTCCCGGTGGGAGTAGGACTCCCAGTATGCGCCATAGTAGAGGCCGCCCTCCCCTCCTCCACTCCTTTATATACGGGGGCAGGGGGCACCCCATGGACACACAAGTTGATCTACGGATCTTGCCTTAGCCGTGTGCGGTGCCCCCTTCCACCATATTCCACTTCGGTCATATCGGCGCGGAGCTTAGGAGAAGCCCTGCGCGGAGAAGTCATATCGTCGCGGAGCTTAGGCGAAGCCCTGCGTCGGTGGAGCATCAACATCGTCACCACGCCGTCGTCTTGTGGAACTCATCCCGACACTTTGCTGGATCGGAGTCCGGGATCGTCATCGAGCTGAGCGTGTGCGTAACTTCGGAGGTGCCGTCGTTCGGTGCTTGGATCGGTCGGATCGTGGAGACGTCGACTACATCAACCGCGTTGTTATAACGCTTCGCTTTCGGTCTCACAGTGCGTGGGACGGACACTCTCCCCTCTCGTTGCTATGCCATCACCATGGTCTTGCGTGATCGTGGAAAATTTTTGAAATTACTCGTTTCCCAACATCTTGGACTATTACTCACTGTTTTGGGGTCCCGGTGATTTCCACAATTAAAGAACCCCGGAGTGCGTTTACGTGTCGGTCATCAACACTCACAGTTTTGGCCGATTCTGGCCCGTTCGTGGACTATTACTCACTGTTTTGGGCTGCAAGTGATATCCATGATTAACGAACCCGGGTGCACTTACATGTCGGTCATCAACACTTTCGCGGTTTGGCGATTCTGTCCTGTTTCTTGGACTATTACTCACAGTTTTGTGGTTCGGGAGTGATTTCCAAGATTGACGATCCCCGCGGTGCCTTTACGTGTCCGTCGTCAACAATCACAGTTTTGGCCAATTCTGACCTGTTTCGCGGACTATTACTCACTCTTTAGGGGTTCGGCGATTTCCATAGTTGTTTAACCCCAAGGTGTGTTTACATGTCGGTCATCGACACTCGCGGTTTTGGCCGATTCTGGACCGTTTCATGGACTATTACTCACTGTTTTGGGCTCCCAGAGTAATTACCACGATTAACGAACCCCGGGGTGCGCTTATGTGTCGGTCATCAACACTCACAGTTTTGGCCAATTCTGGCCCGTTTCGTGGACTATTACTCACCGTTTACGGTCCCGAAACGATTTCCATAGTTGTTGAACGCCACGGTGCGTTTACGTGTTGGTCATCAACACTCACGGTTTTTGTCGATTCTTGGCTGTTTCGTGGACTATTACTCACCGTTTTGGGTTGACGAAGCGATTTCCATGGTTGTCAAACCCCAAGGTGCACTTACGTGTCGGTTATCAACAATCGCAGTTTTGGCCGATTCTGTCCTGTTTCTTGGACTGTTACTCAGTGTTGGGGTCCCAGAGTGATTTCCACGATTGACGAACCTCGGGGTGCGTTTACGTGTTGGTGATCAACACTCACAATTTTGGCTGATTCTGGTCCGTTTCGTGCACTATTACTCACCGTTTTAGGGTCCCAAAGCGATCCCAGGGGTGCGTTTACGTGTCGATCGTCAACACTCACAGTTTTTGCCAATTCGCCCGCTTTGGGGTCGGCGATTTCCATAGTTATTGAGCGCCAAGGTGCGATTCGTGTCTCATCAACACTCAAAGTTTTAACGATTCTGGCCCGTTTCGCGAACTATTACTCACTATTTTGGGGTCCCGGGTGATATTCCACGATCAACAAACCCGAGGTTGCGTTTACGTGTAGGTCATCAACACTCACAGTTTTGGCGATTCGGCCCGTTTTGTGCACTATTACTCACTGTTTTGGGGTCCCGGCGATTTCCACGATTAACGAACCACAGGTGCGCTTACGTGCGATCATCAACACTTGCGGTTTTGGCGATTCGGCCTGTTTTGTGGACTATTACTCATTGTTTTGGGCTCCGGAGTGATTACCACGATTAACAAACCCGGGTGCGCTTACATGTCGGTCATCAACACTCACAGTTTTGGCCAATTCTGGCCCATTTCTGGACTATTACTCATTGTTTTGGGCTGCGGAGTGATTTCCACGATTAACGAACCCTCGGGCGCGCTTACGTGTCGGTCATCAACACTCGTGGTTTTGGCGATTCTAGCCCGTTCTTGGACTATTACTCACTGTTTTGGGGTCCCGGGTGATTTCCACAATTAAAGAACCCGTGAGTGCGTTTACGTGTCGGTCATCAACACTCACAGTTTTGGCCGATTCTGGCCCGTTTCGTGGATTATTACTCACTGTTTTGGGCTGCCGGAGTGATATCCATGATTAACGAACCCCGGGGTGCACTTACATGTCGGTCATCAACACTCGCGGTTTTGGCCGATTCTGTCCTGTTTCTTGGACTATTACTCACAGTTTTGGGGTCCGAGAGTGATTTCCAAGATTGACGATCCCCAGGGTGCCTTTACGTGTCCGTCGTCAACAAGTAGAATTTTGGCCAATTCTGAACCGTTTCATGGACAATTACTCACCGTTTAGGGGTTCCAAAGCGATTTCCATAGTTGTCGAACCACAAGGTGTGTTTACGTGTCGGTCATCAACACTCGCGTTTTTGGCCGATTCTGGACCGTTTCATGGACTATTACTCACTGTTTTGGGCTCCCAGAGTAATTACCATGATTAACGAACCCTGGGGTGCGCTTACGTGTCGGTCATCAACACTCACAGTTTTGGGCCATTCTGGCCCATTTCGTGGACTATTACTCACCGTTTACGGTCCCGAAGCGATTTCCGTAGTTGTTGAACACCAAGGTGCGTTTACGTGTTGGTCATCAACACTCACGGTTTTTGTCGATTCTTGGCTGTTTCGTGGACTATTACTCACCGTTTTGTGTTCACGAAGCGATTTCCATGGTTGTCAAACCCCAAGGTGCGCTTACGTGTCGGTTATCAACAATCGCAGTTTTGGCCGATTCTGGCCCGTTTCTTGGACTGTTACTCAGTTTTGGGGTCCCAGAGTGATTTCCACGATTGATGAACCTCGGGGTGCGCTTACGTGTTGGTCATCAACACTCACAATTTTGGCCGATTCTGGTCCGTTTCGTGCACTATTACTCACCGTTTTAGGGTCCCAAAGCAATCGCAGGGTGCGTTTACGTGTCCGTCGTCAACACTCACAGTTTTGGCCAATTCTGGCCCGTTTTGGGGTCCCGAAGTGATTTCCATAGTTGTTGAACGCCATGGTGCGCATACGTGTCTCATCAACACTCAAAGTTTTAACCGATTCTGGCCCGTTTCATGAACTATTACTCACTATTTTGGGGTCCCGGAGTGATTTCCACGATCAACAAACCCAGGGGTGTGTTTACGTGTAGGTCATCAACACTCACAGTTTTGGCCGATTTTGGCCCGTTTCATGGACTATTACTCACTGTTTTGGGGCCCCGAAGTGATTTCCACGATTAACGAACCCTGGGGTGCGCTTACGTGTCGGTCATCAACACTTGCGGTTTTGGCCGATTCTGGCCTGTTTCGTGGACTATTACTCATTGTTTTGGGCTCCCGGATTGATTAGCATGATTAACAAACCCGGGGTGTGCTCACATGTCGGTCATTAACACTCACAGTTTTGGCCAATTCTAGCCCATTTCATGGACTATTACTCACTGTTTTGGGCTGCCGGAGTGATTTCCAGGATTAACGAACCCCGGGGCGCGCTTACGTGTCGGTCATCAACACTCGCGGTTTTCGCCGATTCTAGCCCGTTTCTTGGACTATTACTCACTGTTTTGGGGTCCCGGAGTGATTTCCACAATTAAAGAACCCCGGAGTGCGTTTACGTGTCGGTCATCAACACTCACAGTTTTGGCTGATTCTGCCCGTTTCGTGGACTATTACTCACTGTTTTGGGCTGCCGAAGTGATACCCATGATTAACGAACCCCGGGGTGCACTTACATGTCGGTCATCAACACTCGCGGTTTTGGCCGATTCTGTCCTGTTTCTTGGACTATTACTCACAGTTTTGTGGTCCGGGAGTGATTTCCAAGATTGACGATCCCCGCGGTGCCTTTACGTGTCCGTCGTCAACAATCACAGTTTTGGCCAATTCTAACCCGTTTCGCGGACTATTACTCACTCTTTAGGGGTTCCGAAGCGATTTCCATAGTTGTCGAACCCCAAGGTGTGTTTACATGTCGGTCATCAACACTCACGGTTTTGGCCGATTCTGGACCGTTTCATGGACTATTACTCACTGTTTTGGGCTCCCAGAGTAATTACCACGATTAACGAACCCCGGGGTGCGCTTATGTGTCGGTCATCAACACTCACAGTTTTGGCCAATTCTGGCCCATTTCGTGGACTATTACTCACCGTTTACGGTCCCGAAGCGATTTCCATAGTTGTTGAACGCCAAGGTGCGTTTACGTGTTGGTCATCAACACTCGCGGTTTTTGTCGATTCTTGGCTGTTTCGTGGACTATTACTCACCGTTTTGGGTTCACGAAGCGATTTCCATGGTTGTCAAACCCCAAGGTGCGCTTACGTGTCGGTTATCAACAATCGCAGTTTTGGCCGATTCTGGCCCGTTTCTTGGACTGTTACTCAGTTTTGGGGTCCCAGAGTGATTTCCACGATTGACGAACCTCGGGGTGCGTTTACGTGTTGGTCATCAACACTCACAATTTTGGCCGATTCTGGTCCGTTTGCACTATTACTCACCGTTTTAGGGTCCCAAAGCGATCCTGTGCGTTTACGTGTCAGTCGTCAACACTCACAGTTTTTGCCAATTCGGCCCGTTTGGGGTCCCGGCGATTTCCATAGTTATTGAGCGCAAAGGTGCGGTTCGTGTCTCATCAACACTCAAAGTTTTAACCGATTCGGCCCGTTTCGCGAACTATTACTCACTATTTTGGGGTCCGGGTGATTTCCACGATCAACAAACCCGGGTGCGTTTACGTGTAGGTCATCAACACTCACAGTTTTGGCGATTCGGCCCGTTTGTGGACTATTACTCACTGTTTTGGGGTCCCGGTGATTTCCACGATTAACGAACCACAGGTGCGCTTACGTGCGATCATCAACACTTGCGGTTTTGGCGATTCGGCCTGTTTGTGGACTATTACTCATTGTTTTGGGCTCCGGAGTGATTACCACGATTAACAAACCCCGGTGCGCTTACATGTCGGTCATCAACACTCACGCTTTTGGCCAATTCGGCCCATTTCTGGACTATTACTCATTGTTTTGGGCTGCGGAGTGATTTCCACGATTAACGAACCCGGGCGCGCTTACGTGTCGGTCATCAACACTCGTGGTTTTGGCGATTCTAGCCCGTTTCTTGGACTATTACTCACTGTTTTGGGGTCCCGGAGTGATTTCCACAATTAAAGAACCCCGGAGCGTTTACGTGTCGGTCATCAACACTCACAGTTTTGGCGATTCTGGCCCGTTTAGTGGATTATTACTCACTGTTTTGGGCTGCGGAGTGATATCCATGATTAACGAACCCCGGGTGCACTTACATGTCGGTCATCAACACTTTCGCGGTTTTGGCCGATTCTGTCCTGTTTCTTGGACTATTACTCACAGTTTTGGGGTCCGGGAGTGATTTCCAAGATTGACGATCCCCGGGGTGCCTTTACGTGTCCGTCGTCAACAATCAGAGTTTTGGCCAATTCTGAACCGTTTCATGGACAATTACTCACCGTTTAGGGGTTCCGAAGCGATTTCCATAGTTGTCGAACCACAAGGTGTGTTTACGTGTCGGTCATCAACACTCGCGTTTTTGGCCGATTCTGGACCGTTTCATGGACTATTACTCACTGTTTTGGGCTCCCAGAGTAATTACCATGATTAACGAACCCTGGGGTGCGCTTACGTGTCGGTCATCAACACTCACAGTTTTGGGCCATTCTGGCCCATTTCGTGGACTATTACTCACCGTTTACGGTCCCGAAGCGATTTCCGTAGTTGTTGAACACCAAGGTGCGTTTACGTGTCGGTCATCAACACTCACGGTTTTTGTCGATTCTTGGCTGTTTCGTGGACTATTACTCACCGTTTTGTGTTCACGAAGCGATTTCCATGGTTGTCAAACCCCAAGGTGCGCTTACGTGTCGGTTATCAACACTCGCGGTCTAGGCCGATTCTGGCCTGTTTCTTGGACTATTACTCACAGTTTTGGTGTCCGGGAGTGATTTCCAAGATTGACGATCCCCGGGGTGCCTTTACGTGTCCGTCGTCAACAATCACAGTTTTGGCCAATTCTGACCCATTTCGTGGACTATTACTCACCGTTTAGGGGTTCCGAAGCGATTACCATAGTTGTCGAACCCGAAGGTGTGTTTACGTGTCGGTCATCAACACTCGCGGTTTTGGCTGATTCTGGACCGTTTCATGGACTATTACTCACTGTTTTGGGCTCCCAGAGTAATTACCATGACTAACGAACCCCGGGGTATACTTACCTGTCGGTTATCAACACTCACAGTTTTGGCCAATTCTGGCCCATTTCGGACTATTACTCACCGTTTACGGTCCCGAAGCGATTTCCACAGTTGTTGAACGCCAAGGTGCGTTTACGTGTTGGTCATCAACACTCGCGGTTTTTGTCGATTCTTGGCTGTTTCGTGGACTATTACTCACTGTTTTGGGTTCACGAAGCGATTTCCATGGTTGTCAAACCCCAAGGTGCGCTTACGTGTCGGTTATCAACAATCGCAGTTTTGGCCGATTCTGGCCAGTTTTTTGGACCGTTACTCAGTTTTGGGGTCCCAGAGTGATTTCCACGATTGACGAACCTCGGGGTGCGTTTACGAGTTGGTCATCAACACTCACAATTTTGGCCGATTCTGGTCTATTTCGTGCACTATTACTCACCGTTTTAGGGTCCCAAAGCGATCCCAGGGGTGCGTTTACGTGTCAGTCGTCAACACTCACAGTTTTGGCCAATTCTGGCCCGTTTTGGGGTCCCGAAGCGATTTCCATAGTTATTGAACGCCAAGGTGCGCTTACGTGTCTCATCAACACTCAAAGTTTTAACCGATTCTGGCCCGTTTCATGAACTATTACTCACTATTTTGGGGTCCCGGAGTGATTTCCACGATCAACAAACCCAGGGGTGCGTTTACGTGTAGGTCATCAACACTCACAGTTTTGGCCGATTCTGGCCCGTTTGTGGACTATTACTCACTGTTTTGGGGTCCCGAAGTGATTTCCACGATTAACGAACCCTGGGGTGCGCTTACGTGCCGGTCATCAACACTTGCGGTTTTGGCCGATTCTGGCCTGTTTCGTGGACTATTACTCATTGTTTTGGGCTCCCGGAGTGATTACCACGATTAACAAACCCCGGGGTGCGCTTACATGTCGGTCATCAACACTCACAGTTTTGGCCAATTCTGGCCCATTTCCTGGACTATTACTCACTGTTTTGGGCTGCCGGAGTGATTTCCACGATTAACGAACCCCGGGGCGCGCTTACGTGTCGGTCATCAACACTCACAGTTTTGGCCAATTCTGGCCAATTTCGTGGACTATTACTCACCGTTCACGGTCCCGAAGCGGTTTCCATAGTGGTAGAACGCCAAGGTGCGTTTACGTGTTGGTCATCAACACTCACGGTTTTTATCGATTCTTGGCTGTTTCGTGGACTATTACTCACCGTTTTGTGTTCACGAAGCGATTTCCATGGTTGTCAAACCCCAATGTGCGCTTACGTGTCGGTTATCAACAATCGTAGTTTTGGCCGATTCTGGCCCGTTTCTTGGACTGTTACTCAGTTTTGGGGTCCCAGAGTGATTTCCACGATTAACGAACCTCGGGATGCGTTTACGTGTTGGTCATCAACACTCACAATTTTGGCCGATTCTGGTCCGTTTCGTGCACTATTACTCACCGTTTTAGGGTCCCAAAGCAATCCTAGGGGTGCGTTTGCGTGTCGATCGTCAACACTCACGCTTTTGGCCAATTCGCCCGTTTTGGGGTCGCGAAGCGACTTCCATAGTTATTGAACGCCAAGGTGCGCTTACGTGTCTCGTCAACACTCAAAGTTTTAACCGATTCTGGCACGTTTCATGAACTATTACTCACTATTTTGGGGTCCTGGAGTGATTTCCACGATCAACAAACCCAGGGGTGTGTTTACGTGTAGGTCATCAACACTCACAGTTTTGGCCGATTCTGGCCCGTTTCGTGGTCTATTACTCACTGTTTTGGGGTCCCGAAGTGATTTCCACAATTAACGAACCCTGGGGTGCACTTACGTGTCGGTCATCAACAATTGCGGTTTTGGCCGATTCTGGCCTGTTTCGTGGACTATTACTCATTGTTTTGGGCTCCCGGAGTGATTACCACGATTAACAAACCCCGGGGTGCGCTTACCTGTCGGTCATCAACACTCACAGTTTTGGCCAATTCTGGCCCATTTCATGGACTATTACTCGCTGTTTTGGGCTGCCGGAGTGATTTCCACGATTAACGAACCCCGGGGCGCGCTTACGTGTCGGTCAATAACACTCGCGGTTTTGCCCGATTCTAGCCCGTTTCTTGGACTATTACTCACTGTTTTGGGGTCCCGGAGTGATTTCCACAATTAAAGAACCCCGGAGTGCGTTTACGTGTCGATCATCAACACTCACTGTTTTGGGCTGCCGGAGTGATATCCATGATCAACGAACCCCGGGTTTTGGCCGATTCTGTCCTATTTCTTGGACTATTACTCACAGTTTTGGGGTCCGGGAGTAATTTCCAATATTGACGATCAACGGGGTGCCTTTACGTGTCCGTCATCAACAATCATAGTTTTGCCCAATTCTGAACCGTTTCGTGGACAATTACTCACCGTTTAGGGGTTCCGAAGCGATTTCCATAGTTGTCGAACCACAAGGTGTGTTTACATGTCGGTCATCAACACTCGCGGTTTTGGCCGATTCTGGACCGTTTCATGGACTATTACTCACTGTTTTGGGCTCCGAGAGTAATTACCACGATTAACGAACCCCGGGGTGCGCTTACGTGTCGGTCATCAACACTCATAGTTTTGGCCAATTCTGGCCCATTTCATGGACTATTACTCACCGTTTACGGTCCCGAAGCGATTTCCATAGTTGTTGAACGCCATGGTGCATTTACGTGTTGGTCGTCAACACTCACGGTTTTTTTCGATTCTTGGCTGTTTCGTGGACTATTACTCACCGTTTTGGGTTCACGAAGCGATTTCCATGGTTGTCAAAACCCATGGTGCGCTTATGTGTCGGTTATCAACAATCGCAGTTTTGGCTGATTCTGGCCCGTTTCTTGGACTGTTACTCAGTTTTGGGGTCGCAGAGTGATTTCCACGATTGACGAACCTCGGGGTGAGTTTACGTGTTGGTCATCAACACTCACAATTTTGGCTGGTTCTGGTCCGTTTCGTGCACTATTACTCACCGTTTTAGGGTCACAAAGCGATCCCAGGGGTGCGTTTACGTGTCCGTCGTCAACACTCAGAGTTTTGGCCAATTCTGGCCCGTTTTGGGGTCCCGAAGCAATTTCCATAGTTGTTGAACGCCATGGTGCGCATACGTGTCTCATCAACACTCAAAGTTTTAACCGATTCTGGCCCATTTCATGAACTATTACTCACTATTTTGGGGTCCCGGAGTGATTTCCACGATCAACAAATCCAGGGGTGTGTTTACGTGTAGGTCATCAACACTCACAGTTTTGGCCGATTCTGGACCGTTGCATGGACTATTACTCACTGTTTTGGGGTCCTGAAGTGGTTTCCACGATTAACGAACCCTGGGGTGCGCTTACGTGTCGGTCATCAACACTCACAGTTTTGGCCAATTCTGGCCCATTTCATGGACTATTACTCACTGTTTTGGGCTGCCGGAGTGATTGCCACGATTAACGAACCCCGGGGCGCGCTTACGTGTCGGTCATCAACACTCGCGGTTTTGGCGATTCTAGCCCGCTCTTGGACTATTACTCACTGTTTTGGGATCCGGGTGATTTCCACAATTACAGAACCCCGGAGTGCGTTTACGTGTCGGTCATCAACACTCACAGTTTTGGCCGATTCTGGCCCGTTTCGTGGACTATTACTCACAGTTTTGGGCTCCCACAGTAATTACCACGATTAACGAACCCCGGGCTGCGCTTACGTGTCTGTCATCAACACTCACAGTTTTGGCCAATTCTGGCCCATTTCGTGGACTATTACTCACCGTTTACGGTCCCGAAGCGATTTCCATAGTTGTTGAACGCCAAAGTGCGTTTACGTGTTGGTCATCAACACTCACAATTTTGGCCGATTTTGGTCCATTTCTTGCACTATTAGTCACCGTTTTAGGGTCCCAAAGCGATCCCAGGGGTGCGTTTACGTGTCAGTCGCCAACACTCATAGTTTTGGCCAATTCTGGCCCGTTTTGGGGTCCCGAAGCGATTTCCGTAGTTATTGAACGCCAAGGTGCGCTTACGTGTCTCATCAACACTCAAAGTTTTAACCGATTCTGGCCCGTTTCGTGGACTATTACTCACTGTTTTGGGGTCCCGAAGTGATTTCCACGATTAACGAACCCTGGGTGCGCTTACGTGTCGGTCATCAACACTTGCGGTTTTGGCTGATTCTGGCCTGTTTCGTGGACTATTACTCACTGTTTTGGGCTGCCGGAGTAATTTCCACGATTAACGAACCTCGGGGCGCGCTTACGTGTCGGTCATCAACACTCGCGGTTTTGGCCGATTCTGGCCCGTTTCTTGGACTATTACTCACTGTTTTGGGGTCTCGGAGTGATTTCCACAATTAAAGAACCCCGGAGTGCGTTTACGTGTTGGTCATCAACACTCACACTTTTGGCCGATTCTGGCCCGTTTCATGGAATATTACTCACTGTTTTGGGCTGCCGGAGTGATATCCACGATTAACGAACCCCGGGGTGCACATACATGTCGGTGATAAACACTCGCGGTTTTGGCCGATTCTGTCCTGTTTCTTGGACTATTACTCACAGTTTTGGGGTCCGGGAGTGATTTCCAAGATTGACGATCCCCGGGGTGCCTTTACGTGTCCGTCGTCAACAATCACAGTTTTGGCCAATTCTGACCCGTTTCATGGTTACGTGTCGGTCATCAACACTCGCTGTTTGGGCCAATTCTGACCCGTTCCATAGTTGTCGAACCCCAAGGTGTGTTTACGTGTCGGTCATCAACACTCGCTGTTTTGACCAATTCTGGACCGTTTCAATGACTATTACTCACTGTTTTGGGCTCCCAGAGTAATTACCACGATTAACGAACCCCGGGTGCGCTTACGTGTCGGTCATCAACACTCACAGTTTTGGCCAATTCTGGCCCATTTCGTGGACTATTACTCACCGTTTACGGTCCCGAAGCGATCTCCATAGTTGTTGAACGCCAAGGTGCGTTTACGTGGTGGTCATCAACACTTGCGGTTTTTGTCGATTCTTGGCTGTTTCGTGGACTATTACTCACCGTTTTGGGTTCACGAAGCGATTTCCATGGTTCTCAAACCCCAAGGTGCGCTTACGTGTCGTTTATCAACAAACGCAGTTTTGGCCGATTCTGGCCCGTTTCTTGGACTATTACTCAGTTTTGGGGTCCTAGAGTGATTTCCATGATTGACGAACCTTGGGGTGCGTTTACATGTTGGTCATCAACGGTCACAATTTTGGCCGATTCTGGTCCGTTTCGTGCACTATTACTCACCGTTTTAGGGCCACAAAGCGTTCCCAGGGGTGCGTTTACGTGTCCGTCGTCAACATTCACAGTTTTGGCCAATTCTGGCCCGTTTTGGGGTCCCGAAGCGATTTCCATAGTTGTTTAACGCCAAGGTGCGCATACGTGTCTCATCAACACTCAAAGTTTTAACCGATTCTGGCACGTTTCATGAAATATTACTCACTATTTTGGGGTCCCGGAGTGATTTTCACGATCAACAAAACCAGGGGTGCGTTTACGTGTAGGTCATCAACACTCACAGTTTTGGCCGATTCTGGCCCGTTTCGTGGACTATTACTCACTGTTTTGGGGCCCCGAAGTGATTTCCACGATTAACGAACCCTGGGATGCGCTTACGTGTCGGTCATCAACACTTGCGGTTTTGGCCGATTCTGGCCTGTTTGGTGGACTATTACTCACTGTTTTGGCTCCCGGAGTGATTACCACGATTAACGAACCCCGGGGTGCGCTTACATGTCGGTCATCAACACTCACAGTTTTGGCCAATTCTGGCCCATTTCATGGACTATTACTCACTGTTTTGGGCTGCCGGAGTGATTTCCACGATTAACGAACCCCGGGGCGCGCTTACGTGTCGGTCATCTACACTCGCGGTTTTGGCCGATTCTAGCCCGTTTCTTGGACTATTACTCACTATTTTGGGGTCCCGGAATGATTTCCACAATTAAAGAACCCCAGAGTGCGTTTACGTGTCGGTCACCAACACTCAGAGTTTTGGCCGATTCTGGCCCGTTTTGTGGACTATTACTCACTATTTTGGGCTGCCGGAGTGATATCCATGATTAACGAACCCCGGGGTGCACTTCCATGTCGGTCATCAACACTCGCGGTTTTGGCCGATTCTGTCCTGTTTCTTGGACTATTACTCACAGTTTTGGGGTCCGGGAGTGATTTCCAAGATTGATGATCCCCGGGGTGCCTTTACGTGTCCGTCGTCAACAATCACAGTTTTGGCCAATTCTGACCCGTTTCGTGGACTATTACTCACCGTTTAGGGGTTCCGAAGCGATTTCCATAGTTGTCGAACCCCAAGGTGTGTTTACGTGTCGGTCATCAACACTCGCGTTTTTGGCCGATTCTGGACCGTTTCATGGACTATTATTCACTGATTTGGGCTCCAAGAGTAATTACCACGATTAACGAACCCCGGGGTGCGCTTACGCGTCGGTCATTAACACTCACAGTGTCACAGCCCCAGAATTGTTTGTAACTTGTTGCATCTTCATCCATGCATCATGTTTAATTTCAAAGGAAATTTTGAAGTGGGGATTACCAAGCCCTAGCACTAAAGCTATTCAAATAGGTTCAACTAAAAATATTTTTCAATAAACCCAAATGGCCTTCAAAAATGTTCACCATTTTGGAAAATCTTGAAACAAGATAACGGAGATATAGCACATTTTTCCATGACATTTGGATTATCGAATTAACTCATACTGTATTTGAATTGGGGCATTTAAATCCTATAAATATTTTTAAATGCTCTAATAATTCTGAAACTAGTTTTGGGTTGTTGGGAATAATCCAAACCGAGCCCACAATTATCTTCAGGATTTTTGAAAATGTTCTGGTAATTTTACTAAAGCCCTAAAAACTACAGAATAATAGAAAATAGAAACTAAAAATAGGAAAACCAGAGAGAGAGTCTACCTGGGCCACCTATCTGGCGCCCCACCGCAGCCCAGCTGGCCGTGCCAGTCGTCCCCTTCTCCCACCAGGAGGACAGGGGCACACGCGGCCACGCGTCCGGCCAGGGCCACGTCTCCCGCCACCTCCTGCTTCTCCCTCCCGTCGCCTGGATCGCTCGGACAACGCCACGCACCGCCCCGCACCTCTCTCCCTCTCGCTTGCTCTCCCTCCTCCCCTGGTTCTCTCCCGCGCGACCGCCCGAGAGCCACCGTCGCCGCCTCTCCCTCGCCTCTCCGTGCTATCTAGAGGCTCCGCCTCGACGCCACAAAGCCCCAAGATGAAGCACGCGCTCGCGGGACGCACGAAGTGACGCCTTCATCCTCATCTTCGCCACCGGCCGCCGGAGATCCCCCTCGCCGCCCCGCTCGCTCCGGTGCTTCCCCGAGCACGCCAAGGCCACCTCTGCAACCGCCGTGAGCTTCTACGCCGTCCCCCCCCCTCTTGTTTGCATCATTTGTGCCCTCTAACCGCCTCCTCCACCAGAGCCGCCACGCTCCGCCGCAAGAGCTTGTCGCCGGCATTACTCCGGTGACCATTTGGTCGCGCCAATGTGCCAAACATGTCCATCGCACCGCGTAGTGCCTCTCCCGCGCTTTAGTTCGCGTGTTTGCTCGCTGTAGTCGCGCCCCCGTGCACACCGAACTCCGGCCGCCGCTGTCGAGCTCGCCGGCGTCATTTCCGGTGTCCCCGTGTCCAACCACTTGCATCACTGGATGCGGTAGCTCCCCAGCTACGCGTAGCACGTCTCCGCCGTCGATTTGGTCATCGGTGGACCAAATCCGAGCCCCTCCGCCGTCTCGTCCTCGCCGGCGGGATTGACCCTGCTGACCAGGGGTTTGACCCCCCGCTGACCGAGTTGACCCGGGTGGGCCCAGTTTGACCCCCCTGGTCTATGACAGATGGGACCCACTTGCTAATTAAGTTAGGATTAGGACTAACTAAAAATTAGTTAGACTAATGACACTGACCCGCGGGACCCACCTGTCAGGTTTGACCTGGACCGGGTCTGTTGACCTGCTGAGGTCAGCATGACGCAGTGCTGACGCAATAAACCCTTTTCTGGATTTTAAATAAATCTAAACGACTTATTTAATTCAGAAAATAGCTAAAACTTCTAAAAATCATAGTAATTCAACCGTGACTCCAAATCAAACAAATTATATATGAAAAATGATCAGAAAAATGCAATCTATCCATCTGTACCATTTTCATGCATGTTAGAACAACTTTTGTTCACCGTTTAGTTCAAATCAATTAAATGGCATTTGAATAATCACATATGGATTTTGAATTTGAATCTTGTATTCAAACCAACTTCATTTAATCTGTTGCTAGTTGCATTAGCTCAAATCAAAGCATTTTGACATGTCATGATCATGCATCATATTGTGCATTGCATTGATTGTGTTTATTTATCTATTGCCGGTATTTTCCCCCTCTCGATAGACGTGCTTTCGACGATGTGTTCGATGACACCGATAAAGAGCTATGATATCTTCAAAAGTGCCAGGCAAGCAAAACCCCCTTGTTCATTCCGATACAATCCCACCCTCTCGCTCCTGCTCTCTTTTATTGCATTAGGACAACAACGATTCAACTGTTACATGCTGCGGTAGATGAACCCCTTTATCCTCTGCATGACCTGTCATTCCACAGTAAATAGATGAGACCTACTAGCATGAGTAGGAGTTGTTTGAGCCCAGATGTGCCCACTCATTCATGCTTGTTTGTCATGCCTGCTACTGCTTAGAGTTGAGTCAGGTCTGAGTCATCGGGGATGAATTGGAATGGTGTGTGAACATGTCCTACTGTTGAGAGCTAAGTGTGTGAACACGATTTGGTAAAGGTAGCGGTGAGAGGCCATGTAGGAGTACATGGTGGGTTGTCTCATTGCAGCCGTCCTCGAGAACTGAGTTCTGTGTTTGTGATCCATGAAACAATTACTACCACGCATTGGGCCCAAACCAATGGACCCTCTCGGCTTCTTAACCACCCTTGTTCTCTGTCCAGAGTTGCAACTAGTTTACGGTGTTTGTAGGATATGTGTTGGAGGCCGTGCGTAGCGCTGACCCGAGGGGTGGGCTATGATGCGGTAGATACACCATGGCCCGGTGTACCGAATGCCCGTTTGGTATCTCGGGAACCCTGCACACATCGTTCGGGGCCGTATGTGGAAACCTCGGCCGGACTCCCTGCGGATGGAACCTGAATAGGCGATAAACTTGGAATAGAGACTTGAGTGTTTAGGTAGGCTGTGGCCGACACCCACGTTGGGCTTCCGCTTGAAGGTTGCCGAGTACATGTCGTGTAAACGGCGGTAAGTGGTGAGAGCGTGTGTGAAGAAGTACACCCCTGCGTGGTAAAGGACTTATGGGTTGCCTATAACAGTTCATAGACAAGTGAAAGTGGATACTCTAAAATGCGCAAGATAAGCGTGAGTGCTATGGATGGCGTTCTCGTAGGGAGACGGGAGCGGATCCATAGTGGTGTATTGATATGGTGAATATGTGGACTCGTGTGCGTCACCTCAAAAGAGTTACTTGCAGTCGTAGTTTAGGATAGCCACCGAGTCAAAGATGGCTTGCTGCAGTTAAACTCCACCACCCCCTTTGTTGATAGTGATGCATATGTAGTTAGTTCTGATGTAAGTCTTGCTGAGTACATTTGTACTCACGTTTGCTTATTTTATGTTTTGCAGAGAGACGTCAGTCTCGCTAGTAGTTTCGCGTGGACTTCGACGTTTAGCTTGTTACCTCAGCTACAATCTTGTGCCCTCGGCAGGATCTGGTAGATAGTCAGGCTTCTTAGCCTTTTTCATTTATAGTTGTCTGTACTCAGACATGTTAAGCTTCCGCATGTGTTTGACTTTTATGCTCTGAATGCTGGGTCGAGAGACCCATGTTTGTAATACCTCACTCCTCGGAGCCTAATGAATAAATACTTGAGTCGTAGAGTTATGTTCTGATGCCATGTTGTATTTACACATATTGAGCATATTGTGTGTATGTTTGAAATGCTTGGTATGGGTGGGATCCGACAATCTAGTTGTTTATCCTTGGCAGCCTCTCTTATGGGGAAATGTAGTCTAGTGCTTCCTTGAGCCATAGTAGTCCGCTTCAGCCCGGTTCACGAGTCCTGCTAGCCCAAAGACTACTGCTCGGGACACTTGACTGGCGGCATGTGTTTCACTTCGTTCTGTGTCTGTCGTCTTTTCGAGGAAATGTCACGTGGTGACATCCGAGTCCTGCCTAGCCTACTACAGCCCGGGTTCTCGAGTCCTGTTAGCCAGTGCTACAGCCCGATTCACACGCTGCTTGACCGACATGCTCGATGTGATTCATGTATGCCTGTCCCCATGGGTTAGTGCTGCTTTGGCTTCACGACTAGCCATGTCGGCCCGGGTTCTCTGTCATATGGATGCTAGCGACACTATCATATACGTGAGCCAAAAGACGCAAACGGTCGCGGGCCATGGTAAGGCGACACCCGTGGGAATACCGTGCGTGAGGCCGCAAGATGATATGAGGTGTTACCGGCTAGATCGATGTGACTTGGAATCGGGGTCCTGACACACAGTTTTGGCCAATTCTGGCCCATTTCATGGACTATTACTCACCGTTTACGGTCCCGAAGCGATTTCCTTAGTTGTTGAACGCCAAGGTGCGTTTACGTGTTGGTCATCAACACTCACGGTTTTTGTCGATTCTATGCTGTTTCGTGGACTATTACTCATCGTTTTGGGTTCACGAAGGGATTTCCATGGTTGTCAAACCCCAAGGTGCGCTTACGTGTCGGTTATCAACAATCGCAGTTTTGGCCAATTCTGGCCCGTTTCTTGGACTGTTACTCAGTTTTGGGGTCCCAGAGTGATTTCCACGATTGACGAACCTCGGGGTGCGTTTACGTGTTGGTCATCAACACTCACAATTTTGGCCAATTCTGGTCCGTTTCGTGCACTATTACTCATCGTTTTAGGGTCCCAAAGTGATCCCAGGGGTGCGGTTACGTGTCAGTCGTCAACACTCACAGTTTTGGCAAATTCTGGCCCGTTTTGGGGTCCCGAAGCGATTTCCATAGTTATTGAACGCCAAGGTGCGCTTACGTGTCTCATCAACACTCAAAGTTTTAACCGATTCTGGCCCGTTTCATGAACTATTACTCACTATTTTGGGGTCCCGGAGTGATTTCCACGGCCAACAAACCCAGGGGTGCGTTTACGTGTAGGTCATCAACACTCACACTTTCGGCCGATTCTGGCCCGTTTCGTGGACTATTACTCACCGTTTAGGGGTTCCGAAGCGATTTCCATAGTTGTCGATCCCCAAGGTGTGTTTACGTGTCGGTCATCAACACTCACAGTTTTGGCCAACTCACTATTTTGGGCTGCCGGAGTGATTTCCACGACTAACGAACCCCGGGGCGCGCTTACGTGTCGGTCATCAACACACGCGGTTTTGGCCGATTCTAGCCCGTTTCTTGGACTATTACTCTCTGTTTTGGGGTCCTGGAGTGATTTCCACAATTAAAGAACCCCGGAGTGTGTTTACGTGTCGGTCATCAACACTCGCGGTTTTGGCCAATTCTGGACCGTTTCATGGACTATTACTCACTGTTTTGGGCTCCCAGAGTAATTACCACGATTAACGAACCCCGGGGTGTGTTTACGTGTCAGTCGTCAACACTCACAGTTTTGGCCAATTCTGGCCCGTTTTGGGGTCCCGAAGCGATTTCCATAGTTATTGAACGCCAAGGTGCGCTTACGTGTCTCATCAACACTCAAAGTTTTAACCGATTCTGGCCCGTTTCATGAAGTATTACTCACTATTTTGGGGTCTCGGAGTGATTTCCACGATCAACAAACCCAGGGGTGTGTTTACGTGTAGGTCATCAACACTCACAGTTTTGGCCGATTCTGGCCCGTTTCGTGGACTATTACTCATTGTTTTGGGGCCCCGAAGTGATTTCCACGATTAACGAACCCTGGGGTGCGCTTACGTGTCGGTCATCAACACTTGCGGTATTGGCCAATTCTGGCCCGTTTCATGGACTATTACTCACTGTTTTGGCTCCCGGAGTGATTACCACGATTAATAAACCCCGAGGTGTGCTTATATGTCGGTCATCAACACTCACAGTTTTGGCCAATTCTGGCCCATTTCATGGACTATTACTCACTGTTTTGGGCTGCCGGAGTGATTTCCACGACTAACGAACCCCGGGGAGCCCTTACGTGTCGGTCATCATAACTCGCGTTTTTGGCCGATTCTGGACCGTTTCATGGACTATTACTCACTGTTTTGGGCTCCCAGAGTAATTACCACGATTAACGAACCCCGGGGTGCGCTTACGTGTCGGTCATCAACACTCATAGTTTTTTCCAATTCTGGCTCATTTCATGGTCTATTACTCACTGTTTTGGGGTCCCGAAGTGATTTCCACGATTAACGAACCCTGGGGTGCGCTTACGTGTCGGTCATCAACAATTGCGGTTTTGGCCGATACTGGCCTGTTTCGTGGACTATTACTCATTGTTTTGGGCTCCGGAGTGATTACCACGATTAACAAACCCGAGGTGCGTTTACATCGGTCATCAACACTCACGCTTTTGGCCAATTCTGGCCCATTTCATTGACTATTACTCGCTGTTTTGGCTGCCGGAGTGATTTCCACGATTAACGAACCCCGGGGCGCGCTTACGTGTCGGTTAATAACACTCGCGGTTTTGGCCGATTCTAGCCCGTTTCTTGGACTATTACTCACTGTTTTGGGGTCCCGGAGTGATTTCCACAATTAAAGAACCCCGGAGTGCGTGTACGTGTCGATCATCAACACTCACTGTTTTGGGCTGCCGGAGTGATATCCATGATTAACGAACCCCGGGGTGCACTTACATGGCGGTCATCAACGCTCGCGGTTTTGGCCGATTCTGTCCTGTTTCTTGGACTATTACTCACAGTTTTGGGGTCCGGGAGTAATTTCCAAGATTGACGATCCTCGGGGTGCCTTTACGTGTCCGTCATCAACAATCACAGTTTTGGCCCAATTCTAAACCGTTTCGTGGACAATTACTCACCGTTTAGGGGTTCCGAAGCGATTTCCATAGTTGTCGAACCACAAGGTGTGTTTACGTGTCGGTCATCAACACTCGCGTTTTTGGCCGATTCTGGACCGTTTCATGGACTATTACTCACTGTTTTGGGCTCCCAGAGTAATTACCACGATTAACGAACCCCGGGGTGCGCTTACGTGTCGGTCATCAACACTCATAGTTTTGGCCAATTCTGGCCCATTTCGTGGACTATTACTCACCGTTTACGGTCCCGAAGCGATTTCCATAGTTGTTGAACGCCAAGGTGCGTTTACGTGTTGGTCGTCAACACTCACGGTTTTTGTCGATTCTTGGCTGTTTTGTGGACTATTACTCACCGTTTTGGGTTCACGAAGCGATTTCCATGGTTGTCAAAACCCATGGTGCGCTTAGGTGTCGGTTATCAACAATCGCAGTTTTGGCCGATTCTGGCCCGTTTCTTGGACTTTTAGTCAGTTTTGGGGTCCCAGAGTGATTTCCACGGTTGACGAACCTCGGGATGCGTTTACGTGTTGGTCACCAACACTCACTATTTTGGCCGATTCTGGTCCGTTTCGTGCACTATTACTCACTGTTTTAGGGTCACAAAGCGATCCCAGGGGTGCGTTTACGTGTCCGTCGTCAACACTCACAGTTTTGGCCAATTCTGGCCCGTTTTGGGGTCCCGAAGCGATTTCCATAGTTGTTGAACGCCATGGTGTGCATACGTGTCTCATCAACACTCAAAGTTTTAACCGATTCTGGCCCGTTTCATGAACTATTACTCACTATTTTGGGGTCCCGGAGTGATTTCCACGATCAACAAATCCAGGGGTGTGTTTACGTGTAGGTCATCAACACTCACAGTTTTGGCCGATTCTGGACCGTTGCATGGACTATTACTCACTGTTTTGGGGTCCCGAAGTGATTTCCACGATTAACGAACCCTGGGGTGCGCTTACGTGTCGGTCATCAACACTCACAGTTTTGGCCAATTCTGGCCCATTTCATGGACTATTACTCACTGTTTTGGGCTGCCGGAGTGATTGCCATGATTAACGAACCCCGGGGCACGCTTACGTGTCGGTCATCAACACTCGCGGTTTTGGCCGATTCTAGCCCGTTTCTTGGACTATTACTCACTGTTTTGGGGTCTCGGAGTGATTTCCACGATCAACAAACCCAGGGGTGTGTTTACGTGTAGGTCATCAACACTCACAGTTTTGGCCGATTCTGGCCCGTTTCGTGGACTATTACTCACTGTTTTGGGGCCCCGAAGTGATTTCCACGATTAACGAACCCTGGGGTGCGCTTACGTGTCGGTAATCAACACTTGCGGTATTGGCCGATTCTGGCCCGTTTCATGGACTATTACTCACTGTTTTGGGCTCCCGGAGTGATTACCACGATTAACAAACCCCGAGGTGTGCTTACATGTCGGTCATCAACACGCACAGTTTTGGCCAATTCTGGCCCATTTCACGGACTATTACTCACTGATTTGGGCTGCCGGAGTGATTTCCACGACTAACGAACCCCGGGGCGCGCTTACGTGTCGGTCATCAACACTCGCGGTTTTGGCCGATTCTAGCCCGTTTCTTGGACTATTACTCACTGTTTTGGGGTCCCGGAGTGATTTCCACAATTAAAAAAACCCGGAGTGCGTTTACGTGTCGGTCATCAACACGATTCTGGCCCGTTTCGTGGACTATTACTTACTGTTTTGGGCTGCCGGAGTGATATCCATGATTAACGAACCCCGGGGTGCACTTATATGTCGGTCATCAACACTCGCGGTTTTGGCCGATTCTGTCCTGTTTCTTGGACTATTACTCACAGTTTTAGTGTCCGGGAGCGATTTCCAAGATTGACGATCCCCGGGGTGCCTTTACGTGTCTGTCCTCAACAATCACTGTTTTGGCCAATTCTGACCCGTTTCGTGGACTATTACTCACCGTTTAGGGGTACCGAAGCGATTTCCATAGTTATCGAACCCCCTGTGTGTTTACGTGTCGGTCATCAACATTCGCGGTTTTGGCCGATTCAGGACCGTTTCATGGAATAGTACTCACTGTTTTGGGCTCCCAGAGTAATTACCACGATTAACGAACCCCGGGGTGCGCTTACGTGTCGGTCATCAACACTCACAGTTTTGGCCAATTCTGGCCCATTTTGTGGACTATTACTCACCATTTACGGTCCCGAAGCGATTTCGATAGTTGTTGAACGCCAAGGTGCATTTACGTGTTGGTCATCAACACTCACAATTTTAACCAGTTCTGGTCCGTTCCGTGCACTATTACTCACCGTTTTAGGGTCCCAAAGCGATCCCAGGGGTGCGTTTACGTGTCAGTCGTCAGCACTCACAGTTTTGGCCAATACTGGCCCGTTTTGGGGTCCCGAAGAGATTTCCATAGTTATTGAATGCCAAGGTGCGCTTACGTGTCTCATCAACACTCAAAATTTTAACCGATTCTGGCCCGTTTCATTAACTATTACACACTATTTTGGGGTCCCGGAGTGATTTCCACGATCAACAAACCCAGGGGTGCGTTTACGTGTAGGTCATCAACACTCACACTTTGGGCCGATTCTGGCCCGTTTCATGAACTATTACTCACTGTTTTGGGGTCCCGAAGTGATTTCCACGATTAACGAACCCTGGGGTGCGCTTACGTGTCAGTCATCAACACTTGCGGTTTTGGCCGATTCTAGCCTGTTTCGTGGACTATTACTAACTGTTTTGGGCTCCTGGAGTGATTACCACGATTAACAAACCCCGGGGTGCGCTTACATGTCGGTCATCAACACTTACAGTTTTGGCCAATTCTGGCCCATTTCAAGGACTATTACTCACTGTTTTGGGGCCCAAGTGATTTTCACAATTAAAGAACCCGAGTGCGTTTACGTGTTGGTCATCAACACTCACAGTTCTGGCGATTCTGGCCCGTTTCATGGGCTATTACTCACTGTTTTGGGCTGCGGGTGATATCCATGATTAACGAACCCGGGTGCACTTACATGTCGGTCATCAACACTCGCGGTTTTGGCGATTCTGTCTGTTTCTTGGACTATTACTCACAGTTTTGGGGTCCGGAGTGATTTCCAAGATTGACGATCCCGGGGTGCCTTTACGTGTCCGTCGTCAACAATCACAGTTTTGGCCAATTCTGACCCGTTTCGTGGTTACTCACCGTTTAGGAGTTCCGAAGCGATTTCCATAATTGTCGAACCCCAAGGTGTGTTTACGTGTCGGTCATCAACACTCGCGTTTTTGGCCGATTCTGGACCGTTTCATGGACTATTACTCACTGTTTTGGGCTCCCATAGTAATTACGACGATTAACGAACCCCGGGGTGCGCTTACGTGTCGGTCATCAACACTCATAGTTTTTTCCAATTCTGGCCCATTTCGTGGTCTATTACTCACTGTTTTGGGGTCCCGAAGTGATTTCCACGATTAACGAACCCTGGGGTGCGCTTACGTGTCGGTCATCAACAATTGTGGTTTTGGCCGATTCTGGCCTGTTTCGTGGACTATTACTCATTGTTTTGGGCTCCCGGAGTGATTACCACGATTAACAAACCCCGGGGTGCGTTTACCTGTCGGTCATCAACACTCACAGTTTTGGCCAATTCTGGCCCATTTCATGGACTATTACTCGCTGTTTTGGGCTGCCGGAGTGATTTCCACGATCAACGAACCCCGGGGCGCGCTTACGTGTCGGTTAATAACACTCGCGGTTTTTGCCGATTCTAGCCCGTTTCTTGGACTATTACTCACTGTTTTGGGGTCCCGGAGTGATTTCCACAATTAAAGAACCCCGAGTGCGTTTACGTGTCGATCATCAACACTCACTGTTTTGGGCTGCCGGAGTGATATCCATGATTAACGAACCCCGGGGTGCACTTACATGTCGGTCATCAACGCTCGCGGTTTTGGCCGATTCTTGTCCTGTTTCTTGGACTATTACTCACAGTTTTGGGGTCCGGGAGTGATTTCTAAGATTGACGATCCCCGGGGTGCCTTTACGTGTCCGTCGTCAACAATCACAGTTTTGGCCAATTCTGACCCGTTTCGTGGTTACTCACCGTTTAGGGGTTCCGAAGCGATTTCCATAATTGTCGAACCCCAAGGTGTGTTTACGTGTCGGTCATCAACACTCGCTGTTTTGGCCGATTCTGGACCGTTTCATGGACTATTACTCACTCTTTTGGGCTCCCAGAGTAATTACCACGATTAACGAACCCCGGGGTTCGCTTACGTGTCGGTCATCAACACTCGCGGTTTTGGCCGATTCTAGCCCGTTTCGTGGACTATTACTCATTGTTTTGGGCTCCCGGAGTGATTACCACGATTAACAAACCCCGGGGTGCGTTTACCTGTCGGTCATCAACACGATTCTGGCCCGTTTCGTGGACTATTACTTACTGTTTTGGGCTGCCGGAGTGATATCCATGATTAACGAACCCCGGGGTGCACTTACATGTCGGTCATCAACACTCGCGGTTTTGGCCGATTCTGTCCTGTTTCTTGGACTATTACTCACAGTTTTAGTGTCCGGGAGCGATTTCCAAGATTGACGATCCCCGGGGTGCCTTTACGTGTCTGTCCTCAACAATCACTGTTTTGGCCAATTCTGACCCGTTTCGTGGACTATTACTCACCGTTTAGGGGTACCGAAGCGATTTCCATAGTTATCGAACCGCCTGTGTGTTTACGTGTCGGTCATCAACATTCGCGGTTTTGGCCGATTCAGGACCGTTTCATGGAATAGTACTCACTGTTTTGGGCTCCCAGAGTAATTACCACGATTAACGAACCCCGGGGTGCGCTTACGTGTCGGTCATCAACACTCACAGTTTTGGCCAATTCTGGCCCATTTTGTGGACTATTACTCACCATTTACGGTCCCGGCGATTTCGATAGTTGTTGAGCGCCAAGGTGCATTTACGTGTTGGTCATCAACACTCACAATTTTAACCAGTTCTGGTCCGTTCCGTGCACTATTACTCACCGTTTTAGGGTCCCAAAGCGATCCTAGGGGTGCGTTTACGTGTCAGTCGTCAGCACTCATAGTTTTGGCCAATACTGGCCCGTTTTGGGGTCCCGAAGAGATTTCCATAGTTATTGAATGCCAAGGTGCGCTTACGTGTCTCATCAACACTCAAAATTTTAACCGATTCTGGCCCGTTTCATTAACTATTACACACTATTTTGGGGTCCCGGAGTGATTTCCACGATCAACAAACCCAGGGGTGCGTTTACGTGTAGTCATCAACACTCACACTTTGGGCGATTCTGGCCCGTTTCATGAACTATTACTCACTGTTTGGGGTCCCGGTGATTTCCACGATTAACGAACCACGGTGCGCTTACGTGTCAGTCATCAACACTTGCGGTTTTGGCCGATTCTAGCCTGTTTCGTGGACTATTACTAACTGTTTTGGGCTCCTGGAGTGATTACCACGATTAACAAACCCCGGGGTGCGCTTACATGTCGGTCATCAACACTTACAGTTTTGGCCAATTCTGGCCCATTTCAAGGACTATTACTCACTGTTTTGGGGCCCCGAAGTGATTTTCACAATTAAAGAACCCCGGAGTGCGTTTACGTGTTGGTCATCAACACTCACAGTTCTGGCCGATTCTGGCCCGTTTCATGGGCTATTACTCACTGTTTTGGGCTGCCGGAGTGATATCCATGATTAACGAACCCCGGGGTGCACTTACATGTCGGTCATCAACACTCGCGGTTTTGGCCGATTTTGTCCTGTTTCTTGGACTATTACTCACAGTTTTGGGGTCCGGGAGTGATTTCCAAGATTGACGATCCCCGGGGTGCCTTTACGTGTCCGTCGTCAACAATCACAGTTTTGGCCAATTCTGACCCGTTTCGTGGTTACTCACCGTTTAGGAGTTCCGAAGCGATTTCCATAATTGTCGAACCCCAAGGTGTGTTTACGTGTCGGTCATCAACACTCGCGTTTTTGGCCGATTCTGGACCGTTTCATGGACTATTACTCACAGTTTTGGGCTCCCATAGTAATTACCACGATTAACGAACCCCGGGGTGCGCTTACGTGTCGGTCATCAACACTCATAGTTTTTTCCAATTCTGGCCCATTTCGTGGTCTATTACTCACTGTTTTGGGGTCCCGAAGTGATTTCCACGATTAACGAACCCTGGGGTGCGCTTACGTGTCGGTCATCAACAATTGTGGTTTTGGCCGATTCTGGCCTGTTTCGTGGACTATTACTCATTGTTTTGGGCTCCCGGAGTGATTACCACGATTAACAAACCTCGGGGTGTGTTTACCTGTCGGTCATCAACACTCACAGATTTGGCCAATTCTGGCCCATTTCATGGACTATTACTCGCTGTTTTGGGCTGCCGGAGTGATTTCCACGATCAACGAACCCCGGGGCGCGCTTACGTGTCGGTTAATAACACTCGCGGTTTTTGCCGATTCTAGCCCGTTTCTTGGACTATTACTCACTGTTTTGGGGTCCCGGAGTGATTTCCTCAATTAAAGAACCCCAGAGTGCGTTTACGTGTCGATCATCAACACTCACTGCTTTTGGGCTGCGGAGTGATATCCATGATTAACGAACCCCGGGTGCACTTACATGTCGGTCATCAACGCCGCGGTTTTGGCGATTCTTGTCTGTTTCTTGGACTATTACTCACAGTTTTGGGGTCCGGAGTGATTTCTAAGATTGACGATCCCGGGTGCCTTTACGTGTCCGTCGTCAACAATCACAGTTTTGGCCAATTCTGACCCGTTTCGTGGTTACTGACCGTTTAGGGGTTCCGAAGCGATTTCCATAATTGTCGAACCCCAAGGTGTGTTTACGTGTCGGTCATCAACACTCGCTGTTTTGGCCGATTCTGGACCGTTTCATGGACTATTACTCACTCTTTTGGGCTCCCAGAGTAATTACCACGATTAACGAACCCCGGGGTTCGCTTACGTGTAGGTCATCAACACTCACAGTTTTGGCCGATTCTGGCCCGTTTCGTGGACTATTACTCACTGTTTTGGGGTCGCGAAGTGATTTCCACGATTAACGAACCCTGGGGTGCGCCTACGTGTCGGTCATCAACACTTGCGGTTTTGGCCGATTCTGGCCTGTTTCGTTGACTATTACTCACTGTTTTGGGCTCCCGGAGTGATTACCACGATTAGCAATCCCCGGAGTGCATTTACATGTCAGTCATCAACACTCACAGTTTTGGCCTATTCTGGCCTATTTCATGGACTATTACTCACTGTTTTGGGCTGCCGGAATGATTTCCACGATTAACGAACCTCGGGGCGCGCTTACGTGTCGGTCATCAACACTCGCGGTTTTGGCCGATTCTAGCCCGTTTCTTGGACTATTACTCACTGTTTTGGGGTCTCGGAGTGATTTCCACCATTAAAGAACCCCGGAGTGCGTTTACGTGTTGGTCATCAACACTCATAGTTTTCGCCGATTCTGGCCCGTTTCATGGACTATTACTCACTATTTTGGGCTGCCGGAGTGATATCCATGATTAACGAACCCCGGGGTGCACTTACATGTCGGTCATCAACACTCGCGGTTTTGGCCGATTCTGTCCTGTTTCTTGGACTATTACTCACAGTTTTGGGGTCCGGGAGTGATTTCCAAGATTCACGATCCCCGGGGTGCCTTTACGTGTCCGTCGTCAACAATCACAGTTTTGGCCAATTCTGACCCGTTTCATGGTTACTCACCGTTTAGGGGTTCTGAAGCGATTTCCATAGTTGTCGAACCCCAAGGTGTGTTTACGTGTCGGTCATCAACACTCGCTGTTTTGGCCAATTCTGGACCGTTTCATGGACTATTACTCACTATTTTGGGCTCCCAGAGTAATTACCACGATTAACGAACCCTGGGTGCGCTTACGTGTCGCTCATCAACACTCACAGTTTTGGCAAATTCTGGCCCATTTCGTGGACTATTACTCACCGTTTACGGTCCCGAAGCGATTTCGATAGTTGTTGAACGCCAAGGTGGTTTACGTGTTGGTCATCAACACTCGCGGTTTTTGTCGATTCTTGGCTGTTTCGTGGACTATTACTCACCGTTTTGGGTTCACGAAGCGATTTCCATGGTTGTCAAACCCCAAGGTGCGCTTACGTGTCGGTTATCAACAATCGCAGTTTTGGCCGATTCTGGCCCGTTTCTTGGACTATTACTCAGTTTTGGGGTCCCAGAGTGATTTCCATGATTGACGAACCTTGGGGTGCGTTTACGTGTTGGTCATCAACACTCACAATTTTTGCCGATTCTGGTCCGTTTCGTGCACTATTACTCACCGTTTTAGGGTCACAAAGCGATCCCAGGGGTGCGTTTACGTGTCCGTCGTCAACATTCACAGTTTTGGCCAATTCTGGCCCGTTTTGGGGTCCCGAAGCGATTTTCATAGTTGTTTAACGCCAAGGTGCGCATACGTGTCTCATCAACACTCAAAGTTTTAACCGATTCTGGCGCGTTTCATGAAATATTACTCACAATTTTGGGGTCCTTGAGTGATTTTCACGATCAACAAACCCAGGGGTGCGTTTACGTGTAGGTCATCAACACTCACAGTTTTGGCCGATTCTGGCCCGTTTCGTGGACTATTACTCACTGTTTTGGGGCCCCGAAGTGATTTCCACGATTAACGAACCCTGGGGTGCGCTTACGTGTCGGTCATCAACACTTGCGGTTTTGGCCGATTCTGGCTTGTTTCGTGGACTATTACTCACTGTTTTGGTCTCCCAGAGTGATTACCACGATTAACGAACCCTGGGGTGCGCTTACATGTCGGTCATCAACACTCATAGTTTTGGCCAATTCTGGACCATTTCATGGACTATTACTCACTGTTTTGGGCTGTCGGAGTGATTTCCACGATTAACGAACCCCGGGGTGCGCTTACGTGTCGGTCATCTACACTCGCGGTTTTGGCCGATTCTAGCCCGTTTCTTGGACTATTACTCACTGTTTTGGGCTCCCGGAGTGATTACCACGATTAACAAACCCCGAGGTGTGCTTACATGTCGGTCATCAACACTCACAGTTTTGGCCAATTCTGGCCCATTTCATGGACTATTACTCACTGTTTTGGGCTGCCGGAGTGATTTCCACGACTAACGAACCCCGGGGCGCGCTTACGTGTCGGTCATCAACACTCTCGGTTTTGGCCGATTCTAGCCCGTTTCTTGGACTATTACTCTTTGTTTTGGGGTCCCGGAGTGATATCCATGATTAACGAACCCCGGGGTGCACTTACATGTCGGTCATCAACACTCGCGGTTTTGGCCGATTCTGGTCCGTTTCGTGCACTATTACTCACCGTTTCAGGGTCACAAAGTGATCCCAGGGGTGCGTTTACGTGTCCGTCGTCAACATTCACAGTTTTGGCCAATTCTGGCCCGTTTTGGGGTCCCAAAGCGATTTCCATAGTTGTTTAACGCCAAGGTGCACATACGTGTCTCATCAACACTCAAAGTTTTAACCGATTCTGGCGCGTTTCTTGAAATATTACTCACTATTTTGGGGTCCCGGAGTGATTTTCACGATCAACAAACCCAGGGGTGCGTTTACGTGTAGGTCATCAACACTCACAGTTTTGGCCGATTCTGGCCCGTTTCGTGGACTATTACTCACTGTTTTGGGGCCCTGAAGTGATTTCCACGATTAACGAACCCTGGGGTGCGCTTACGTGTCGGTCATCAACACTTGCGGTTTTGGCCGATTCTGGCCTGTTTCGTGGACTATTACTCACTGTTTTGGGCTCCCAGAGTGATTACCACGATTAACTAACCCCGGGGTGCGCTTACATGTCGGTCATCAACACTCACAGTTTTGGCCAATTCTGGCCCATTTCATGGACTATTACTCACTGTTTTGGGCTGTCGGAGTGATTTCCACGATTAACGAACCCCGGGGCGCGCTTACGTGTCGGTCATCTACACTCGCGGTTTTGGCCGATTCTAGCCCGTTTCTTGGACTATTACTCACTGTTTTGGGGTCCCGGGATGATTTCCACAATTAAAGAACCCCAGAGTGCGTTTACGTGTCGGTCATCAACACTCACAGTTTTGGACGATTCTGGCCCGTTTCGTGGACTATTACTCACTATTTTGGGCTGCCGGAGTGATATCCATGATTAACGAACCCCGGGGTGCACTTACATGTCGGTCATCAACACTCGCGGTTTTGGCCAATTCTGTCCTGTTTCGGACTATTACTCACAGTTTTGGGGTCCGGGAGTGATTTCCAAGATTGATGATCCCCGGGGTGCCTTTATGTGTCCGTCGTCAGCAATCACAGTTTTGGCCAATTCTGACCCGTTTCGTGGACTATTACTCACCGTTTAGGGGTTCCGAAGCGATTTCCATAGTTGTCGAACCCCAAGGTGTGTTTACGTGTCGGTCATCAACACTCGCCTTTTTGGCCGATTCTGGACCGTTTCATGGACTATTATTCACTGATTTGGGCTCCAAGAGTAATTACCACAATTAACGAACCCCGGGGTGCGCTTACGTGTCGGTCATCAACACTCACAGTGTCACAGCCCCAGAATTGTTTGTAACTAGTTGCATCTTCATCCATGCATCATGTTTAATTTCAAAGGAAATTTTGAAGTGGGGATTACCAAGCCCTAGCACTAAAGCAATTCAAATAGGTTCAACTAAAAATATTTTTCAATAAACCCAAATGGCCTTCAGAAATGTTCACCATTTTTGGAGAATGCTGGAAACAGTAACCAGAGATATTGCACATTTTTCCATGACATTTGGATTATCGAATTAACTCATACTGTATTTGAATTGGGGCATTTAAATAATATAAATATTTTTAAATGCTCTAATAATTCTGAAACTAAATTTGGGTTGTTGGGAATAATCCAAACCGAGCCCACAATTATCTTCAGGATTTTTGAAAATGTTCTGGTATTTTTACTAAAGCCCTAAAAACTACAGAATAATAGAAAATAAAAACTAAAAATAGGAAAACCAGAGAGAGAGTCTACTTGGGCCACCTATCTGGCGCCCCACCGCAGCCCAGCAGGCCGGCCCAGCCAGCTGGCCGTGCCAGTCGTCCCCTTCTCCCCCCAGGAGGACAGGGGCACACGCGGCCACGCGTCCGGCCGGGGCCACGTCTCCCGCCACCTCCTGCTTCTCCCTCCCGTCGCCTGGATCGCTCGGACGACGCCACGCACCGCCCCGCACCTCTCTCCCTCTCCCTTGCTCTCCCTCCTCCCCTGGTTCTCTCCCACGCGACCGCCCGAGCGCCACCGTCGCTGCCTCTCCCTCGCCTCTCCGTGCTGTCCAGAGGCTCCGCCTCGACGCCACAAAGCCCCAAGATGAAGCACGCACTCGCGGGACGCAAGAAGTGACGCCTTCATCCTCATCTTCGCCACCGGCCGCCAGAGATCCCCCTCGCCGCCCCGCTCGCTCCGGTGCTTCCCCGAGCACGCCAAGGCCACCTCTGCAACCGCCGTGAGCTTCTACGCCGCCCCCTCTCTTCTTTGCATCATTTGTGCCCTCTAACTGCCTCCTCCACCGGAGCCGAGACGCTCCGCCGCAAGAGCTTGTCGCCGGCATTACTCCGGTGACCATTTGGTCGCGCCAATGTGCCAAAGATGTCCGTCACACCGTGTAGTGCCTCTCCCGCGCTTTAGTTCGCGTGTTTGCTCGCTGTAGTCGCGCCCCCGTGCTCAGCCGAACTCCGGCCGCCGCTGTCGAACTCGCCGGCGTCATTTCCGGCGTCCCCGTGTCCAACCACTTGCATCACTGGATGCGGCAGCTCCCCAGCTACGCGTAGCACGTCTCCGCCGTCGATTTGGTCACCGGAGGACCAAATCCGAGCCCCTCCGCCGTCTCGTCCTCGCCGGCGGGATTGACCCTGCTGACCAGGGGTTTGACCCCCCCGCTGACCGAGTTGACCTGGGTGGGCCCAGTTTGACCCCCCCTGGTCTATGACAGATGGGACCCACTTGCTAATTAAGTTAGGATTAGGACTAACTAAAAATTAGTTAGACTAATGACACGACCAGCTGGACCCACCTCGTCAGTTTGACTGGACCGGTCTGTTGACCTCTTGAGGTCAAGATGACGCAGATCTTGACGAATAAACCCTTTTCTGGATTTCAAATAAATCTAAACGACTTATTTAATTCAGAAAATAGCTAAAACTTCTAAAAATCATAGTAATTCAACCGTGACTCCAAATAAAACAAATTATATATGAAAAATGATTAGAAAAATGCAATCTATCCATCTGTACCATTTTCATGCATGTTAGAACAACGTTTGTTCACCGTTTAGTTCAAATCAATGAACTGGCATTTGAATAATCACATATGGATTTTGAATTTGAATCTTGTATTCAAACCAACTTCATTTCATCTGTTGCTAGTTGCATTAGCTCAAATCAAAGCATTTTGACATGTCATGATCATGCATCATATTGTGCATTGCATTAATTGTGTTTATTTATCTGTTGCCGGTATTTTCCCCCTCTCGATAGACGTGCTTTCGACGATGAATTCGATGACACCAATGAAGAGCTATGATATCTTCAGAAGTGCCAGGCAAGCAAAACCCCCTTGTTCATTCCGATACAATCCCACCCTCCCGCTCCTGCTCTCTTTTATTGCATTAGGACAACAACGATTCAACTGCTACATGCTGCGGTAGATGAACCCCTTTATCCTCTGCATGACATGTCATTCCACAGTAAATAGATGAAACCCACTAGCATGAGTAGGAGTTGTTTGAGCCCTGATGTGCCTACTCATTCATGCTTGTTTGTCATGCCTGCTACTGCTTAGAGTTGAGTCAGGTCTGAGTCATCGGGGATGAATTGGAATGGTGTGTGAACATGTCCTACTGTTGAGAGCTAAGTGTGTGAACACGATTTGGTAAAGGTAGCGGTGAGAGGCCATGTAGGAGTACATGGTGGGTTGTCTCATTGCAGCCGTCCTCAGGAACTGAGTTCTGTGTTTGTGATCCATGAAACAGTTACTACCACGCATTGGGCCCGAAACCAATGGACCCTCTCGGCTTCTTAACCACCCTTGTTCTCTGTCCAGGAGTTGCAACTAGTTTCTGGTGTTTGTAGGATATGTGTTGGAGGCCGTGCGTAGCGCTGACCCTAGGGGTGGGCTATGATGCGGTAGATACACCATGGCCTGGTGTACCGAATGCCCGTTTGGTATCTCAGGAACCCTGCACACATCGTTCGGGGCCGTATGTGGAAACCTCGGCCGGACTCCCTGCGGATGGAACCTGAATAGGCGATAAACCTGGAATAGAGACTTGAGTGTTTAGGTAGGCTGTGGCCGACACCCACGTTGGGCTTCCGCTTGAAGGTTGCCGAGTACATGTCGTGTAAACGGCGGTAAGTGGTGAGAGCGTGTGTGAAGAAGTACACCCCTGCGTGGTAAAGGACTTATGGGTTGCCTATAACAGTTCATAGACAAGTGAAAGTGGATACTCTAAAATGCGCAAGATAAGCGTGAGTGCTATGGATGGCGTTCTCGTAGGGAGACGGGAGCGGATCCATAGTGGTGTATTGATATGGTGAATATGTGGACTCGTGTGCGCCACCTCAAAAGAGTTACTTGCAGTCGTAGTTTAGGATAGCCACCGAGTCAAAGATGGCTTGCTGCAGTTAAACTCCACCACCCCCTTTGTTGATAATGATGCATATGTAGTTAGTTCTGATGTAAGTCTTGCTGAGTACATTTGTACTCACGTTTGCTTATTTTATGTTTTGCAGAGAGACGTCAGTCTCGCTAGTAGTTCCGCGTGGACTTCGACGTTTAGCTTGTTACCTCAGCTACGATCTTGTGCCCTCGGCAGGATCTGGTAGATAGTCAGGCTTCTCAGCCTTTTTCATTTATAGTTGTCTGTACTCAGACATGTTAAGCTTTCGCATGTGTTTGACTTTTATGCTCTGAATGCTGGGTCGAGAGACCCATGTTTGTAATACCTCGCTCCTCGGACCCTAATGAATAAATACTTGAGTCGTAGAGTTATGTTTGTGATGCCATGTTGTATTTACACATATTGAGCATATTGTGTGTATGTTTGAAATGCTTGGTATGTGTGGGATCCGACAATCTAGTTGTTTATCCTTGGCAGCCTCTCTTATGGGGAAATGTAGTCTAGTGCTTCCTTGAGCCATAGTAGTCCGCTACAGCCCGGTTCACCGGAGTCCTGCTAGCCCAGCACTACTGCTCAGGACACTTGACTGGCCGGCATGTGTTTCACTTCGTTCCTGTGTCTGTCCCTTCGAGGAAATGTCACGCGATGACATCCGGAGTCCTGCCTAGCCTACTACAGCCCGGGTTCCCGGAGTCCTATTAGCCGAGTGCTACAGCCCGGATTCACACGCTGCTGACAGACATGCTCGATGTGATTCATGCATGCCTATCCCAATGGGTTAGTGCTGCTTTGGCTTCACGACTAGCCATGTCGGCCCGGGTTCTCTGTCATATGGATGCTAGCGACACTATCATATACGTGAGCCAAAAGACGCAAACGGTCGCGGGCCATGGTAAGGCGACACCCGTGGGAATACCGTGCGTGAGGCCGCATGGTGACTTGGAATCGGGGTCCTGACACATAGTTTTGGCCAATTCTGGCCCATTTCATGGACTATTACTCACCGTTTAAGTTCCCGAAGCGATTTCCTTAGTTGTTGAACGCCAAGGTGCGTTTACGTGTTGGTCATCAACACTCACGGTTTTTGTCGATTCTATGCTGTTTCGTGGACTATTACTCATCGTTTTGGGTTCACGAAGCGATTTCCATGGTTGTCAAACCCCAAGGTGCGCTTACGTGTCGGTTATCAACAATCGCAGTTTTGGCCAATTCTGGCCCTTTTCATGGACTATTACTCACCGTTTAAGTTCCCGAAGCGATTTCCTTAGTTGTTGAACGCCAAGGTGCGTTTACGTGTTGGTCATCAACACTCACGGCTTTTGTCGATTCTAGGCTGTTTCGTGGACTATTACTCATCGTTTTGGGTTCACGAAGCGATTTCCATGGTTGTCAAACCCCAAGGTGCGCTTACTTGTCGGTTATCAACAATCGCAGTTTTGGCCGATTCTGGCCCATTTCTTGGACTGTTACTCAGTTTTGGGGTCCCAGAGTGATTTCCACGATTGACGAACCTCGGGGTGCGTTTACGTGTTGGTCATCAACACTCACAATTTTGGCCGATTCTGGTCCGTTTCGTGCACTATTACTCACCGCTTTAGGGTCCCAAAGCGATCCTGAAGGGTGCGGTTACGTGTCGATCGTCAACACTCACTGTTTTGGCCAATTCTGGCCCGTTTTGGGGTCCCGAAGCGATTTCCATAGTTATTGAACGCCAAGGTGCGCTTACGTGTCTCATCAACACTCAAAGTTTTAACCGATTCTGGCCCGTTTCATGAACTATTACTCACTTTTTTTGGGTCCCGGAGTGATTTCCACGACCAACAAACCCAGGGGTGCGTTTACGTGTAGGTCATCAACACTCACACTTTCGGCCGATTCTAGCCCGTTTTTTGGACTATTACTCACCGTTTAGGGGTTCCGAAGCGATTTCCATAGTTGTCGATCCCCAAGGTGTGTTTACGTGTCGGTCATCAACACTCACAGTTTTGGCCAATTCTGGCCCATTTCATGGACTATTACTCACTGTTTTGGGCTGCCGGAGTGATTTCCACGACTAACGAACCCCTGGGCGCGCTTACGTGTCGGTCATCAACACTCGTGGTTTTGGCCGATTCTAGCCCATTTCTTGGACTATTACTCTCTGTTTTGGGGTCCTGGAGTGATTTCCACAATTAAAGAACCCCGGAGTGTGTTTACATGTCGGTCATCAACACTCGCGGTTTTGGCCAATTCTGGACCGTTTCATGGACTATTACTCACTGTTTTGGGCTCCCAGAGTAATTACCACGATTAACGAACCCCGGGGTGTGTTTACGTGTCAGTCGTCAACACTCACAGTTTTGGCCAATTCTGGCCCGTTTTGGGGTCCCAAAGCGATTTCCATAGTTATTGAACGCCAAGGTGCGCTTACGTGTCTCATCAACACTCAAAGTTTTAACCGATTCTGGCCCGTTTCATGAAGTATTACTCACTATTTTGGGGTCTCGGAGTGATTTCCACGATCAACAAACCCAGGGGTGTGTTTACGTGTAGGTCATCAACACTCACAGTTTTGGCCGATTCTGGCCCGTTTCGTGGACTATTACTCACTGTTTTGGGGTCCCGAAGTGATTTCCACGATTAACGAACCCTTGGGTGCGCTTACGTGTCGGTCATCAGCACTTAAGGTTTTCGCCGATTCTGGCCCGTTTCGTGGACTATTGCTCACTGTTTTGGGCTCCCGGAGTGATTACCACGATTAACAAACCCCGGGGTGCGCTTACATGTCGGTCATCAACACTCACAGTTTTGGCCAATTCTGGCCCCTTTCATGGGCTATTACTCACTGTTTTGGGCTGCCGGAGTGATTTCCACGACTAACGAACCCCGGGGCGCGCTTACGTGTCGGTCATCAACACTCGCGGTTTTGGCCGATTCTAGCCTGTTTGTTGGACTATTACTCTCTGTTTTGGTGTCCTGGAGTGATTTCCACAATTAAAGAACCCCTGAGTGTGTTTACGTGTCGGTCATCAACACGATTCTCTGTCCTGTTTCTTGGACTATTACTCACACTTTTGGGGTCCGGGAGTGATTTCCAAGATTGTCGATCCCCGGGGTGCCTTTACGTGTCCGTCGTCAACAATCACAGTTTTGGCCAATTCTGACCCGTTTCATGGACTATTACTCACCGTTTAGGGGTTCCTAAGCGATATCCATAGTTGTCGAACCCCAAGGTGTGTTTACGTGTCGGTCATCAACACTCACAGTTTTGGCCAATTCTGGCCCATTTCATGGACTATTACTCACCGTTTATGGTCCCGAAGCGATTTCCATAGTTGTTGAACGCCAAGAGGCGTTTACGTGTTGGTCATCAACACTCACAATTTTGGCCGATTCTGGTCCATTTCGTGCACTATTACTCACCGTTTTAGGGTCCCAAAGCGATCCCAGGGGTGCGTTTACAAGTCAGTCGTCAACACTCACAGTTTTCGCCAATTCTGGCCCGTTTTGGGGTCCCGAAGCGATTTCCATAGTTATTGAACGCCAAGGTGCGCTTACGTGTCTCATCAACTCTCAAAGTTTTAACCGATTCTAGCCCGTTTCATGAACTATTACTCACTGTTTTGGGGCCCCGAAGTGATTTCCACGATTAACGAACCCTGGGGTGCGCTTACGTGTCGGTCATCAACACTTGCGGTTTTGGCCGATTCTGGCCAGTTTCATGGACTATTACTCACTGTTTTGGGCTCCCGGAGTGATTACCACGATTAACAAACCCCGAGTGTGCTTACATGTCGGTCATCAACACTCACAGTCTTGGCCAATCCTGGCCCATCTCATGGACTATTACTCACTGTTTTGGGCTGCCGGAGTGATTTCCACGACTAACGAACCCCGGGGCGCGCTTACGTGTCGGTCATCAACACTCGCGGTTTTGGCCGATTCTAGCCCGTTTCTTGGACTATAACTCACTGTTTTGGGGTCCCGGAGTGATTTCCACAATTAAAGAAACCCGGAGTGCGTTTACGTGTCGGTCATCAACACGATTCTGGCCCGTTTCGTGGATTATTACTTATTGTTTTGGGCTGCCGGAGTGATATCCATGATTAACGAACCCCGGGGTGCACTTACATGTCGGTCATCAACACTCGCGGTTTTGGCCGATTCTGTCCTGTTTCTTGGACTATTACTCACAGTTTTAGTGTCCGGGAGTGATTTCCAAGATTGACGATCCCCGGGGTGCCTTTACGTGTCTGTCGTCAACAATCACAGTTTTGGCCAATTCTGACCCGTTTCGTGGACTATTACTCACCGTTTAGGGGTACCGAAGCGATTTCCATAGTTATCGAACCCCCCGGTGTGTTTACGTGTCGGTCATCAACACTCGCGGTTTTGGCCGATTCTGGACCGTTTCATGGACTAGTACTCACTGTTTTGGGCTCCCGGACTAATTACCACGATTAACGAACCCCGGGGTGCGCTTACGTGTCGGTCATCAACACTCACAGTTTTGGCCAATTCTGGCCCATTTTGTGGACTATTACTCACCATTTATGGTCCCGAAGCGATTTCCATAGTTGTTGAACGCCAAGAGGCGTTTACGTGTTAGTCATCAACACTCACAATTTTGGCCGATTCTGGTCCATTTCGTGCACTATTACTCACCGTCTTAGGGTCCCAAAGCGATCCCAGGGGTGCGTTTACGTGTCAGTCGTCAACACTCACAGTTTTCGCCAATTCTGGCCCGTTTTGGGGTCCCGAAGCGATTTCCATAGTTATTGAACGCCAAGGTGCGCTTACGTGTCTCATCAACACTCAAAGTTTTAACCGATTCTAGCCTGTTTCATGAACTATTACTCACTGTTTTGGGGCCCCGAAGTGATTTCCACGATTAACGAACCCTGGGGTGCGCTTACGTGTCAGTCATCAACACTTGCGGTTTTGGCCGATTCTGGCCCGTTTCATGGACTATTACTCACTGTTTTGGGCTCCCGGAGTGATTACCACGATTAACAAACCCCGAGGTG